>CAMPDV010004099.1:0-40454 GCA_946699065.1 Loxodes magnus | reverse complement strand
ATAAAAGTAATAAAAGAAGATAACTTTCAGATTTAAGGAGTATGCTTTGAGATAAAAGAAGATAATATTTTGAAAGGTGAATAATAAAAGTAATAAAAGAAGATAACTTTCAGATTTAAGGAGTATGCTTTGAGATAAAAGATAATATTTTGAAAAGTGAATAAATGAAGTGAGAAAAGAAGATAACTTTCAGATTTAAGGAGTATGCTTTGAGATAAAAGAAGATAATATTTTGAAAGGTGAATAAATGAAGTGAGAAAAGAAGATAACTTTCAGATTTAAGGAGTATGCTTTGAGATAAAAGAAGATAATATTTTGAAAAGTGAATAAATGAAGTGAGAAAAGAAGATAACTTTCAGATTTAAGGAGTATGCTTTGAGATTGAAGATAATATTTTGAAAAGTGAATAAATGAAGTGAGAAAAGAAGATAACTTTCAGATTTAAGGAGTATGCTTTGAGATAAAAGAAGATAATATTTTGAAAAGTGAATAAATGAAGTGAGAAAAGAAGATAACTTTCAGATTTAAGGAGTATGCTTTGAGATAAAAGAAGATAATATTTTGAAAAGTGAATAAATGAAGTGAGAAAAGAAGATAACTTTCAGATTTAAGGAGTATGCTTTGAGATAAAAGAAGATAATATTTTGAAAAGTGAATAAATGAAGTGAGAAAAGAAGATAACTTTCAGATTTAAGGAGTATGCTTTGAGATAAAAGAAGATAATATTTTGAAAAGTGAATAAATGAAGTGAGAAAAGAAGATAACTTTCAGATTTAAGGAGTATGCTTTGAGATAAAAGAAGATAATATTTTGAAAGGTGAATAAATGAAGTGAGAAAAGAAGATAACTTTCAGATTTAAGGAGTATGCTTTGAGATAAAAGAAGATAATATTTTGAAAAGTGAATAAATGAAGTGAGAAAAGAAGATAACTTTCAGATTTAAGGAGTATGCTTTGAGATTGAAGATAATATTTTGAAAAGTGAATAAATGAAGTGAGAAAAGAAGATAACTTTCAGATTTAAGGAGTATGCTTTGAGATAAAAGAAGATAATATTTTGAAAAGTGAATAAATGAAGTGAGAAAAGAAGATAACTTTCAGATTTAAGGAGTATGCTTTGAGATAAAAGAAGATAATATTTTGAAAAGTGAATAAATGAAGTGAGAAAAGAAGATAACTTTCAGATTTAAGGAGTATGCTTTGAGATAAAAGCAGATAATATTTTGAAAAGTGAATAAATGAAGTGAGAAAAGAAGATAACTTTCAGATTTAAGGAGTATGCTTTGAGATAAAAGAAGATAATATTTTGAAAAGTGAATAAATGAAGTGAGAAAAGAAGATAACTTTCAGATTTAAGGAGTATGCTTTGAGATTGAAGATAATATTTTGAAAAGTGAATAAATGAAGTGAGAAAAGAAGATAACTTTCAGATTTAAGGAGTATGCTTTGAGATAAAAGAAGATAATATTTTGAAAAGTGAATAAATGAAGTGAGAAAAGAAGATAACTTTCAGATTTAAGGAGTATGCTTTGAGATAAAAGAAGATAATATTTTTAAAAGTGAATAAATGAAGTGAGAAAAGAAGATAACTTTCAGATTTAAGGAGTATGCTTTGAGATAAAAGAAGATAATATTTTGAAAAGTGAATAAATGAAGTGAGAAAAGAAGATAAACTTTCAGATTTAAGGAGTATGCTTTGAGATAAAAGAAGATAATATTTTGAAAAGTGAATAATAAAAGTAATAAAAGAAGATAACTTTCAGATTTAAGGAGTATGCTTTGAGATTGAAGATAATATTTTGAAAAGTGAATAAATGAAGTGAGAAAAGAAGATAACTTTCAGATTTAAGGAGTATGCTTTGAGATTGAAGATAATATTTTGAAAAGTGAATAAATGAAGTGAGAAAAGAAGATAACTTTCAGATTTAAGGAGTATGCTTTGAGATAAAAGAAGATAATATTTTGAAAAGTGAATAAATGAAGTGAGAAAAGAAGATAGACTTTCAGATTTAAGTAGTATGCTTTGAGATAAAAGAAGATAATATTTTGAAAAGTGAATAAATGAAGTGAGAAAAGAAGATAACTTTCAGATTTAAGGAGTATGCTTTGAGATTGAAGATAATATTTTGAAAAGTGAATAAATGAAGTGAGAAAAGAAGATAACTTTCAGATTTAAGGAGTATGCTTTGAGATAAAAGAAGATAATATTTTGAAAAGTGAATAAATGAAGTGAGAAAAGAAGATAACTTTCAGATTTAAGGAGTATGCTTTGAGATAAAAGAAGATAATATTTTAAAAAGTGAATAAATGAAGTGAGAAAAGAAGATAACTTTCAGATTTAAGGAGGTATGCTTTGAGATTGAAGATAATATTTTGAAAAGTGAATAAATGAAGTGAGAAAAGAAGATAACTTTCAGATTTAAGGAGTATGCTTTGAGATAAAAGAAGATAATATTTTGAAAAGTGAATAAATGAAGTGAGAAAAGAAGATAACTTTCAGATTTAAGGAGTATGCTTTGAGATAAAAGAAGATAATATTTTGAAAAGTGAATAAATGAAGTGAGAAAAGAAGATAACTTTCAGATTTAAGGAGTATGCTTTGAGATAAAAGAAGATAATATTTTGAAAAGTGAATAAATGAAGTGAGAAAAGAAGATAACTTTCAGATTTAAGGAGTATGCTTTGAGATAAAAGAAGATAATATTTTGAAAAGTGAATAAATGAAGTGAGAAAAGAAGATAACTTTCAGATTTAAGGAGTATGCTTTGAGATAAAAGAAGATAATATTTTGAAAGGTGAATAAATGAAGTGAGAAAAGAAGATAACTTTCAGATTTAAGGAGTATGCTTTGAGATAAAAGAAGATAATATTTGAAAAGTGAATAAATGAAGTGAGAAAAGAAGATAACTTTCAGATTTAAGGAGTATGCTATGAGATAAAAGAAGATAATATTTTGAAAAGTGAATAAATGAAGTGAGAAAAGAAGATAACTTTCAGATTTAAGGAGTATGCTTTGAGATAAAAGAAGATAATATTTTTAAAAGTGAATAAATGAAGTGAGAAAAGAAGATAACTTTCAGATTTAAGGAGTATGCTTTGAGATAAAAGAAGATAATATTTTTAAAAGTGAATAAATGAAGTGAGAAAAGAAGATAACTTTCAGATTTAAGGAGTATGCTTTGAGATTGAAGATAATATTTTGAAAAGTGAATAATAAAAGTAATAAAAGAAGATAACTTTCAGATTTAAGGAGTATGCTTTGAGATAAAAGAAGATAATATTTTGAAAAGTGAATAAATGAAGTGAGAAAAGAAGATAACTTTCAGATTTAAGGAGTATGCTTTGAGATAAAAGAAGATAATATTTTGAAAGGTGAATAAATGAAGTGAGAAAAGAAGATAACTTTCAGATTTAAGGAGTATGCTTTGAGATAAAAGAAGATAATATTTTGAAAAGTGAATAAATGAAGTGAGAAAAGAAGATAACTTTCAGATTTAAGGAGTATGCTTTGAGATAAAAGAAGATAATATTTTGAAAAGTGAATAAATGAAGTGAGAAAAGAAGATAACTTTCAGATTTAAGGAGTATGCTTTGAGATAAAAGAAGATAATATTTTGAAAAGTGAATAAATGAAGTGAGAAAAGAAGATAACTTTCAGATTTAAGGAGTATGCTTTGAGATAAAAGAAGATAATATTTTGAAAAGTGAATAAATGAAGTGAGAAAAGAAGATAACTTTCAGATTTAAGGAGTATGCTTTGAGATAAAAGAAGATAATATTTTGAAAAGTGAATAAATGAAGTGAGAAAAGAAGATAACTTTCAGATTTAAGGAGTATGCTTTGAGATAAAAGAAGATAATATTTTGAAAAGTGAATAATAAAAGTAATAAAAGAAGATAACTTTCAGATTTAAGGAGTATGCTTTGAGATTGAAGATAATATTTTGAAAGGTGAATAAATGAAGTGAGAAAAGAAGATAACTTTCAGATTTAAGGAGTATGCTTTGAGATTGAAGATAATATTTTGAAAAGTGAATAAATGAAGTGAGAAAAGAAGATAACTTTCAGATTTAAGGAGTATGCTTTGAGATTGAAGATAATATTTTGAAAAGTGAATAAATGAAGTGAGAAAAGAAGATAACTTTCAGATTTAAGGAGTATGCTTTGAGATAAAAGAAGATAATATTTTGAAAAGTGAATAATAAAAGTAATAAAAGAAGATAACTTTCAGATTTAAGGAGTATGCTTTGAGATAAAAGAAGATAATATTTTGAAAGGTGAATAATAAAAGTAATAAAAGAAGATAACTTTCAGATTTAAGGAGTATGCTTTGAGATAAAAGATAATATTTTGAAAAGTGAATAAATGAAGTGAGAAAAGAAGATAACTTTCAGATTTAAGGAGTATGCTTTGAGATAAAAGAAGATAATATTTTGAAAAGTGAATAAATGAAGTGAGAAAGAAGATAACTTTCAGATTTAAGGAGTATGCTTTGAGATAAAAGAAGATAATATTTTGAAAAGTGAATAAATGAAGTGAGAAAAGAAGATAACTTTCAGATTTAAGGAGTATGCTTTGAGATAAAAGAAGATAATATTTTGAAAAGTGAATAAATGAAGTGAGAAAAGAAGATAACTTTCAGATTTAAGGAGTATGCTTTGAGATTGAAGATAATATTTTGAAAAGTGAATAAATGAAGTGAGAAAAGAAGATAACTTTCAGATTTAAGGAGTATGCTTTGAGATAAAAGAAGATAATAATTTTGAAAAGTGAATAAATGAAGTGAGAAAAGAAGATAACTTTCAGATTTAAGGAGTATGCTTTGAGATAAAAGAAGATAATATTTTGAAAAGTGAATAATAAAAGTAATAAAAGAAGATAACTTTCAGATTTAAGGAGTATGCTTTGAGATTGAAGATAATATTTTGAAAAGTGAATAAATGAAGTGAGAAAAGAAGATAACTTTCAGATTTAAGGAGTATGCTTTGAGATAAAAGAAGATAATATTTTGAAAGGTGAATAAATGAAGTGAGAAAAGAAGATAACTTTCAGATTTAAGGAGTATGCTTTGAGATAAAAGAAGATAATATTTTGAAAAGTGAATAAATGAAGTGAGAAAAGAAGATAACTTGCAGATTTAATGAGTATGCTTTGAGATAAAAGAAGATAATATTTTGAAAAGTGAATAATAAAAGTAATAAAAGAAGATAACTTTCAGATTTAAGGAGTATGCTTTGAGATAAAAGAAGATAATATTTTGAAAGGTGAATAATAAAAGTAATAAAAGAAGATAACTTTCAGATTTAAGGAGTATGCTTTGAGATTGAAGATAATATTTTGAAAAGTGAATAAATGAAGTGAGAAAAGAAGATAACTTTCAGATTTAAGGAGTATGCTTTGAGATAAAAGAAGATAATATTTTGAAAAGTGAATAATAAAAGTAATAAAAGAAGATAACTTTCAGATTTAAGGAGTATGCTTTGAGATAAAAGAAGATAATATTTTGAAAAGTGAATAATAAAAGTAATAAAAGAAGATAACTTTCAGATTTAAGGAGTATGCTTTGAGATTGAAGATAATATTTTGAAAAGTGAATAAATGAAGTGAGAAAAGAAGATAACTTTCAGATTTAAGGAGTATGCTTTGAGATTGAAGATAATATTTTGAAAAGTGAATAAATGAAGTGAGAAAAGAAGATAACTTTCAGATTTAAGGAGTATGCTTTGAGATTGAAGATAATATTTTGAAAAGTGAATAAATGAAGTGAGAAAAGAAGATAACTTTCAGATTTAAGGAGTATGCTTTGAGATAAAAGAAGATAATATTTTGAAAGGTGAATAAATGAAGTGAGAAAAGAAGATAACTTTCAGATTTAAGGAGTATGCTTTGAGATAAAAGAAGATAATATTTTGAAAAGTGAATAAATGAAGTGAGAAAAGAAGATAACTTTCAGATTTTAAGGAGTATGCTTTGAGATAAAAGCAGATAATATTTTGAAAAGTGAATAAATGAAGTGAGAAAGAAGATAACTTTCAGATTTAAGGAGTATGCTTTGAGATAAAAGAAGATAATATTTTGAAAAGTGAATAAATGAAGTGAGAAAAGAAGATAACTTTCAGATTTAAGGAGTATGCTTTGAGATTGAAGATAATATTTTGAAAAGTGAATAAATGAAGTGAGAAAAGAAGATAACTTTCAGATTTAAGGAGTATGCTTTGAGATAAAAGAAGATAATATTTTTAAAAGTGAATAAATGAAGTGAGAAAAGAAGATAACTTTCAGATTTAAGGAGTATGCTTTGAGATAAAAGAAGATAATATTTTTAAAAGTGAATAAATGAAGTGAGAAAAGAAGATAACTTTCAGATTTAAGGAGTATGCTTTGAGATAAAAGAAGATAATATTTTGAAAAGTGAATAAATGAAGTGAGAAAAGAAGATAACTTTCAGATTTAAGGAGTATGCTTTGAGATAAAAGAAGATAATATTTTGAAAAGTGAATAAATGAAGTGAGAAAAGAAGATAACTTTCAGATTTAAGGAGTATGCTTTGAGATAAAAGAAGATAATATTTTGAAAGGTGAATAATAAAAGTAATAAAAGAAGATAACTTTCAGATTTAAGGAGTATGCTTTGAGATTGAAGATAATATTTTGAAAAGTGAATAAATGAAGTGAGAAAGAAGATAACTTTCAGATTTAAGGAGTATGCTTTGAGATAAAAGAAGATAATATTTTGAAAAGTGAATAAATGAAGTGAAGAAAAGAAGATAACTTTCAGATTTAAGGAGTATGCTTTGAGATAAAAGAAGATAATATTTTGAAAAGTGAATAATAAAAGTAATAAAAGAAGATAACTTTCAGATTTAAGGAGTATGCTTTGAGATTGAAGATAATATTTTGAAAAGTGAATAAATGAAGTGAGAAAAGAAGATAACTTTCAGATTTAAGGAGTATGCTTTGAGATAAAAGAAGATAATATTTTGAAAAGTGAATAATAAAAGTAATAAAAGAAGATAACTTTCAGATTTAAGGAGTATGCTTTGAGATAAAAGATAATATTTTGAAAAGTGAATAAATGAAGTGAGAAAAGAAGATAACTTTCAGATTTAAGGAGTATGCTTTGAGATAAAAGAAGATAATATTTTGAAAAGTGAATAAATGAAGTGAGAAAAGAAGATAACTTTCAGATTTAAGGAGTATGCTTTGAGATAAAAGAAGATAATATTTTTAAAAGTGAATAAATGAAGTGAGAAAAGAAGATAACTTTCAGATTTAAGGAGTATGCTTTGAGATAAAAGAAGATAATATTTTGAAAAGTGAATAAATGAAGTGAGAAAAGAAGATAACTTTCAGATTTAAGGAGTATGCTTTGAGATAAAAGAAGATAATATTTTGAAAAGTGAATAAATGAAGTGAGAAAAGAAGATAACTTTCAGATTTAAGGAGTATGCTTTGAGATAAAAGAAGATAATATTTTGAAAGGTGAATAATAAAAGTAATAAAAGAAGATAACTTTCAGATTTAAGGAGTATGCTTTGAGATTGAAGATAATATTTTGAAAAGTGAATAAATGAAGTGAGAAAGAAGATAACTTTCAGATTTAAGGAGTATGCTTTGAGATAAAAGAAGATAATATTTTGAAAAGTGAATAATAAAAGTAATAAAAGAAGATAACTTTCAGATTTAAGGAGTATGCTTTGAGATAAAAGAAGATAATATTTTGAAAAGTGAATAATAAAAGTAATAAAAGAAGATAACTTTCAGATTTAAGGAGTATGCTTTGAGATTGAAGATAATATTTTGAAAAGTGAATAAATGAAGTGAGAAAAGAAGATAACTTTCAGATTTAAGGAGTATGCTTTGAGATAAAAGAAGATAATATTTTGAAAAGTGAATAATAAAAGTAATAAAAGAAGATAACTTTCAGATTTAAGGAGTATGCTTTGAGATTGAAGATAATATTTTGAAAAGTGAATAAATGAAGTGAGAAAAGAAGATAACTTTCAGATTTAAGGAGTATGCTTTGAGATAAAAGAAGATAATATTTTGAAAAGTGAATAAATGAAGTGAGAAAAGAAGATAACTTTCAGATTTAAGGAGTATGCTTTGAGATAAAAGAAGATAATATTTTGAAAAGTGAATAAATGAAGTGAGAAAAGAAGATAACTTTCAGATTTAAGGAGTATGCTTTGAGATTGAAGATAATATTTTGAAAAGTGAATAAATGAAGTGAGAAAAGAAGATAACTTTCAGATTTAAGGAGTATGCTTTGAGATAAAAGAAGATAATATTTTTAAAAGTGAATAAATGAAGTGAGAAAAGAAGATAACTTTCAGATTTAAGGAGTATGCTTTGAGATAAAAGAAGATAATATTTTTAAAAGTGAATAAATGAAGTGAGAAAAAGAAGATAACTTTCAGATTTAAGGAGTATGCTTTGAGATTGAAGATAATATTTTGAAAAGTGAATAAATGAAGTGAGAAAAGAAGATAACTTTCAGATTTAAGGAGTATGCTTTGAGATTGAAGATAATATTTTGAAAAGTGAATAATAAAAGTAATAAAAGAAGATAACTTTCAGATTTAAGGAGTATGCTTTGAGATAAAAGAAGATAATATTTTGAAAGGTGAATAATAAAAGTAATAAAAGAAGATAACTTTCAGATTTAAGGAGTATGCTTTGAGATAAAAGATAATATTTTGAAAAGTGAATAAATGAAGTGAGAAAAGAAGATAACTTTCAGATTTAAGGAGTATGCTTTGAGATAAAAGAAGATAATATTTTGAAAAGTGAATAAATGAAGTAATAAAAGAAGATAACTTTCAGATTTAAGGAGTATGCTTTGAGATTGAAGATAATATTTTGAAAAGTGAATAAATGAAGTGAGAAAAGAAGATAACTTTCAGATTTAAGGAGTATGCTTTGAGATAAAAGAAGATAATATTTTGAAAAGTGAATAAATGAAGTGAGAAAAGAAGATAACTTTCAGATTTAAGGAGTATGCTTTGAGATTGAAGATAATATTTTGAAAAGTGAATAAATGAAGTGAGAAAAGAAGATAACTTTCAGATTTAAGGAGTATGCTTTGAGATAAAAGAAGATAATATTTTTAAAAGTGAATAAATGAAGTGAGAAAAGAAGATAACTTTCAGATTTAAGGAGTATGCTTTGAGATAAAAGAAGATAATATTTTGAAAAGTGAATAAATGAAGTGAGAAAAGAAGATAACTTTCAGATTTAAGGAGTATGCTTTGAGATAAAAGAAGATAATATTTTGAAAAGTGAATAAATGAAGTGAGAAAAGAAGATAACTTTCAGATTTAAGGAGTATGCTTTGAGATAAAAGAAGATAATATTTTGAAAGGTGAATAATAAAAGTAATAAAAGAAGATAACTTTCAGATTTAAGGAGTATGCTTTGAGATTGAAGATAATATTTTGAAAAGTGAATAAATGAAGTGAGAAAAGAAGATAACTTTCAGATTTAAGGAGTATGCTTTGAGATAAAAGAAGATAATATTTTGAAAAGTGAATAATAAAAGTAATAAAAGAAGATAACTTTCAGATTTAAGGAGTATGCTTTGAGATAAAAGAAGATAATATTTTGAAAAGTGAATAATAAAAGTAATAAAAGAAGATAACTTTCAGATTTAAGGAGTATGCTTTGAGATTGAAGATAATATTTTGAAAAGTGAATAAATGAAGTGAGAAAAGAAGATAACTTTCAGATTTAAGGAGTATGCTTTGAGATAAAAGAAGATAATATTTTGAAAAGTGAATAAATGAAGTGAGAAAAGAAGATAACTTTCAGATTTAAGGAGTATGCTTTGAGATTGAAGATAATATTTTGAAAAGTGAATAAATGAAGTGAGAAAAGAAGATAACTTTCAGATTTAAGGAGTATGCTTTGAGATAAAAGAAGATAATATTTTGAAAAGTGAATAAATGAAGTGAGAAAAGAAGATAACTTTCAGATTTAAGGAGTATGCTTTGAGATAAAAGAAGATAATATTTTGAAAAGTGAATAAATGAAGTGAGAAAAGAAGATAACTTCAGATTTAAGGAGTATGCTTTGAGATAAAAGAAGATAATATTTTGAAAGGTGAATAAATGAAGTGAGAAAAGAAGATAACTTTCAGATTTAAGGAGTATGCTTTGAGATAAAAGAAGATAATATTTTGAAAAGTGAATAAATGAAGTGAGAAAAGAAGATAACTTTCAGATTTAAGGAGTATGCTTTGAGATTGAAGATAATATTTGAAAAGTGAATAAATGAAGTAATAAAAGAAGATAACTTTCAGATTTAAGGAGTATGCTTTGAGATTGAAGATAATATTTTGAAAAGTGAATAAATGAAGTGAGAAAAGAAGATAACTTTCAGATTTAAGGAGTATGCTTTGAGATAAAAGAAGATAATATTTTGAAAAGTGAATAAATGAAGTGAGAAAAGAAGATAACTTTCAGATTTAAGGAGTATGCTTTGAGATAAAAGAAGATAATATTTTGAAAGGTGAATAAATGAAGTGAGAAAAGAAGATAACTTTCAGATTTAAGGAGTATGCTTTGAGATAAAAGAAGATAATATTTTGAAAAGTGAATAAATGAAGTGAGAAAAGAAGATAACTTTCAGATTTAAGGAGTATGCTTTGAGATTGAAGATAATATTTTGAAAAGTGAATAAATGAAGTAATAAAAGAAGATAACTTTCAGATTTAAGGAGTATGCTTTGAGATTGAAGATAATATTTTGAAAAGTGAATAAATGAAGTGAGAAAAGAAGATAACTTTCAGATTTAAGGAGTATGCATTGAGATAAAAGAAGATAATATTTTGAAAAGTGAATAAATGAAGTGAGAAAAGAAGATAACTTTCAGATTTAAGGAGTATGCTTTGAGATAAAAGAAGATAATATTTTGAAAAGTGAATAAATGAAGTGAGAAAAGAAGATAACTTTCAGATTTAAGGAGTATGCTTTGAGATAAAAGAAGATAATATTTTGAAAGGTGAATAATAAAAGTAATAAAAGAAGATAACTTTCAGATTTAAGGAGTATGCTTTGAGATAAAAGAAGATAATATTTTGAAAAGTGAATAAATGAAGTGAGAAAAGAAGATAACTTTCAGATTTAAGGAGTATGCTTTGAGATAAAAGAAGATAATATTTTGAAAAGTGAATAATAAAAGTAATAAAAGAAGATAACTTTCAGATTTAAGGAGTATGCTTTTGAGATAAAAGAAGATAATATTTTGAAAAGTGAATAATAAAAGTAATAAAAGAAGATAACTTTCAGATTTAAGGAGTATGCTTTGAGATTGAAGATAATATTTTGAAAAGTGAATAAATGAAGTGAGAAAAGAAGATAACTTCAGATTTAAGGAGTATGCTTTGAGATAAAAGAAGATAATATTTTGAAAAGTGAATAATAAAAGTAATAAAAGAAGATAACTTTCAGATTTAAGGAGTATGCTTTGAGATTGAAGATAATATTTTGAAAAGTGAATAAATGAAGTGAGAAAAGAAGATAACTTTCAGATTTAAGGAGTATGCTTTGAGATTGAAGATAATATTTTGAAAAGTGAATAATAAAAGTAATAAAAGAAGATAACTTTCAGATTTAAGGAGTATGCTTTGAGATAAAAGATAATATTTTGAAAAGTGAATAAATGAAGTGAGAAAAGAAGATAACTTTCAGATTTAAGGAGTATGCTTTGAGATAAAAGAAGATAATATTTGAAAAGTGAATAAATGAAGTGAGAAAAGAAGATAACTTTCAGATTTAAGGAGTATGCTTTGAGATAAAAGAAGATAATATTTTGAAAAGTGAATAAATGAAGTGAGAAAAGAAGATAACTTTCAGATTTAAGGAGTATGCTTTGAGATAAAAGAAGATAATATTTTGAAAAGTGAATAAATGAAGTGAGAAAAGAAGATAACTTTCAGATTTAAGGAGTATGCTTTGAGATAAAAGAAGATAATATTTTGAAAAGTGAATAATAAAAGTAATAAAAGAAGATAACTTTCAGATTTAAGGAGTATGCTTTGAGATAAAAGATAATATTTTGAAAAGTGAATAAATGAAGTGAGAAAAGAAGATAACTTTCAGATTTAAGGAGTATGCTTTGAGATAAAAGAAGATAATATTTTGAAAAGTGAATAATAAAAGTAATAAAAGAAGATAACTTTCAGATTTAAGGAGTATGCTTTGAGATAAAAGAAGATAATATTTTGAAAAGTGAATAATAAAAGTAATAAAAGAAGATAACTTTCAGATTTAAGGAGTATGCTTTGAGATTGAAGATAATATTTTGAAAAGTGAATAAATGAAGTGAGAAAAGAAGATAACTTTCAGATTTAAGGAGTATGCTTTGAGATAAAAGAAGATAATATATTTGAAAAGTGAATAATAAAAGTAATAAAAGAAGATAACTTTCAGATTTAAGGAGTATGCTTTGAGATTGAAGATAATATTTTGAAAAGTGAATAAATGAAGTGAGAAAAGAAGATAACTTTCAGATTTAAGGAGTATGCTTTGAGATAAAAGAAGATAATATTTTGAAAAGTGAATAATAAAAGTAATAAAAGAAGATAACTTTCAGATTTAAGGAGTATGCTTTGAGATAAAAGAAGATAATATTTTGAAAAGTGAATAAATGAAGTGAGAAAAGAAGATAACTTTCAGATTTAAGGAGTTATGCTTTGAGATTGAAGATAATATTTTGAAAAGTGAATAAATGAAGTGAGAAAAGAAGATAACTTTCAGATTTAAGGAGTATGCTTTGAGATAAAAGAAGATAATATTTTGAAAAGTGAATAATAAAAGTAATAAAAGAAGATAACTTTCAGATTTAAGGAGTATGCTTTGAGATTGAAGATAATATTTTGAAAAGTGAATAAATGAAGTGAGAAAAGAAGATAACTTTCAGATTTAAGGAGTATGCTTTGAGATAAAAGAAGATAATATTTTGAAAAGTGAATAAATGAAGTGAGAAAAGAAGATAACTTTCAGATTTAAGGAGTATGCTTTGAGATTGAAGATAATATTTTGAAAAGTGAATAAATGAAGTGAGAAAAGAAGATAACTTTCAGATTTAAGGAGTATGCTTTGAGATAAAAGAAGATAATATTTTGAAAAGTGAATAAATGAAGTGAGAAAAGAAGATAACTTTCAGATTTAAGGAGTATGCTTTGAGATAAAAGAAGATAATATTTTGAAAAGTGAATAAATGAAGTGAGAAAAGAAGATAACTTTCAGATTTAAGGAGTATGCTTTGAGATAAAAGAAGATAATATTTTGAAAAGTGAATAAATGAAGTGAGAAAAGAAGATAACTTTCAGATTTAAGGAGTATGCTTTGAGATAAAAGAAGATAATATTTTGAAAAGTGAATAATAAAAGTAATAAAAGAAGATAACTTTCAGATTTAAGGAGTATGCTTTGAGATTGAAGATAATATTTTGAAAAGTGAATAAATGAAGTGAGAAAAGAAGATAACTTTCAGATTTAAGGAGTATGCTTTGAGATTGAAGATAATATTTTGAAAAGTGAATAAATGAAGTGAGAAAAGAAGATAACTTTCAGATTTAAGGAGTATGCTTTGAGATAAAAGAAGATAATATTTTGAAAAGTGAATAAATGAAGTGAGAAAAGAAGATAACTTTCAGATTTAAGGAGTATGCTTTGAGATAAAAGAAGATAATATTTTGAAAGGTGAATAAATGAAGTGAGAAAAGAAGATAACTTTCAGATTTAAGGAGTATGCTTTGAGATAAAAGAAGATAATATTTTGAAAAGTGAATAAATGAAGTGAGAAAAGAAGATAACTTTCAGATTTAAGGAGTATGCTTTGAGATTGAAGATAATATTTTGAAAAGTGAATAAATGAAGTAATAAAAGAAGATAACTTTCAGATTTAAGGAGTATGCTTTGAGATTGAAGATAATATTTTGAAAAGTGAATAAATGAAGTGAGAAAAAGAGATAACTTTCAGATTTAAGGAGTATGCTTTGAGATAAAAGAAGATAATATTTTGAAAAGTGAATAAATGAAGTGAGAAAAGAAGATAACTTTCAGATTTAAGGAGTATGCTTTGAGATAAAAGAAGATAATATTTTGAAAAGTGAATAAATGAAGTGAGAAAAGAAGATAACTTTCAGATTTAAGGAGTATGCTTTGAGATAAAAGAAGATAATATTTTGAAAGGTGAATAATAAAAGTAATAAAAGAAGATAACTTTCAGATTTAAGGAGTATGCTTTGAGATAAAAGAAGATAATATTTTGAAAAGTGAATAAATGAAGTGAGAAAAGAAGATAACTTTCAGATTTAAGGAGTATGCTTTGAGATAAAAGAAGATAATATTTTGAAAAGTGAATAATAAAAGTAATAAAAGAAGATAACTTTCAGATTTAAGGAGTATGCTTTGAGATAAAAGAAGATAATATTTTGAAAAGTGAATAATAAAAGTAATAAAAGAAGATAACTTTCAGATTTAAGGAGTATGCTTTGAGATTGAAGATAATATTTTGAAAAGTGAATAAATGAAGTGAGAAAAGAAGATAACTTTCAGATTTAAGGAGTATGCTTTGAGATAAAAGAAGATAATATTTTGAAAAGTGAATAATAAAAGTAATAAAAGAAGATAACTTTCAGATTTAAGGAGTATGCTTTGAGATTGAAGATAATATTTTGAAAAGTGAATAAATGAAGTGAGAAAAGAAGATAACTTTCAGATTTAAGGAGTATGCTTTGAGATTGAAGATAATATTTTGAAAAGTGAATAATAAAAGTAATAAAAGAAGATAACTTTCAGATTTAAGGAGTATGCTTTGAGATAAAAGATAATATTTTGAAAAGTGAATAAATGAAGTGAGAAAAGAAGATAACTTTCAGATTTAAGGAGTATGCTTTGAGATAAAAGAAGATAATATTTTGAAAAGTGAATAAATGAAGTGAGAAAAGAAGATAACTTTCAGATTTAAGGAGTATGCTTTGAGATAAAAGAAGATAATATTTTGAAAAGTGAATAAATGAAGTGAGAAAAGAAGATAACTTTCAGATTTAAGGAGTATGCTTTGAGATAAAAGAAGATAATATTTTGAAAAGTGAATAAATGAAGTGAGAAAAGAAGATAACTTTCAGATTTAAGGAGTATGCTTTGAGATAAAAGAAGATAATATTTTGAAAAGTGAATAATAAAAGTAATAAAAGAAGATAACTTTCAGATTTAAGGAGTATGCTTTGAGATAAAAGATAATATTTTGAAAAGTGAATAAATGAAGTGAGAAAAGAAGATAACTTTCAGATTTAAGGAGTATGCTTTGAGATAAAAGAAGATAATATTTTGAAAAGTGAATAATAAAAGTAATAAAAGAAGATAACTTTCAGATTTAAGGAGTATGCTTTGAGATAAAAGAAGATAATATTTTGAAAAGTGAATAATAAAAGTAATAAAAGAAGATAACTTTCAGATTTAAGGAGTATGCTTTGAGATTGAAGATAATATTTTGAAAAGTGAATAAATGAAGTGAGAAAAGAAGATAACTTTCAGATTTAAGGAGTATGCTTTGAGATAAAAGAAGATAATATTTTGAAAAGTGAATAATAAAAGTAATAAAAGAAGATAACTTTCAGATTTAAGGAGTATGCTTTGAGATTGAAGATAATATTTTGAAAAGTGAATAAATGAAGTGAGAAAAGAAGATAACTTTCAGATTTAAGGAGTATGCTTTGAGATAAAAGAAGATAATATTTTGAAAAGTGAATAATAAAAGTAATAAAAGAAGATAACTTTCAGATTTAAGGAGTATGCTTTGAGATAAAAGAAGATAATATTTTGAAAAGTGAATAAATGAAGTGAGAAAAGAAGATAACTTTCAGATTTAAGGAGTATGCTTTGAGATTGAAGATAATATTTTGAAAAGTGAATAAATGAAGTGAGAAAAGAAGATAACTTTCAGATTTAAGGAGTATGCTTTGAGATAAAAGAAGATAATATTTTGAAAAGTGAATAATAAAAGTAATAAAAGAAGATAACTTTCAGATTTAAGGAGTATGCTTTGAGATTGAAGATAATATTTTGAAAAGTGAATAAATGAAGTGAGAAAAGAAGATAACTTTCAGATTTAAGGAGTATGCTTTGAGATAAAAGAAGATAATATTTTGAAAAGTGAATAAATGAAGTGAGAAAAGAAGATAACTTTCAGATTTAAGGAGTATGCTTTGAGATTGAAGATAATATTTTGAAAAGTGAATAAATGAAGTGAGAAAAGAAGATAACTTTCAGATTTAAGGAGTATGCTTTGAGATAAAAGAAGATAATATTTTGAAAAGTGAATAAATGAAGTGAGAAAAGAAGATAACTTTCAGATTTAAGGAGTATGCTTTGAGATAAAAGAAGATAATATTTTGAAAAGTGAATAAATGAAGTGAGAAAAGAAGATAACTTTCAGATTTAAGGAGTATGCTTTGAGATAAAAGAAGATAATATTTTGAAAAGTGAATAAATGAAGTGAGAAAAGAAGATAACTTTCAGATTTAAGGAGTATGCTTTGAGATAAAAGAAGATAATATTTTGAAAAGTGAATAATAAAAGTAATAAAAGAAGATAACTTTCAGATTTAAGGAGTATGCTTTGAGATTGAAGATAATATTTTGAAAAGTGAATAAATGAAGTGAGAAAAGAAGATAACTTTCAGATTTAAGGAGTATGCTTTGAGATTGAAGATAATATTTTGAAAAGTGAATAAATGAAGTGAGAAAAGAAGATAACTTTCAGATTTAAGGAGTATGCTTTGAGATAAAAGAAGATAATATTTTGAAAAGTGAATAAATGAAGTGAGAAAAGAAGATAACTTTCAGATTTAAGGAGTATGCTTTGAGATAAAAGAAGATAATATTTTGAAAGGTGAATAATAAAAGTAATAAAAGAAGATAACTTTCAGATTTAAGGAGTATGCTTTGAGATAAAAGAAGATAATATTTTGAAAGGTGAATAATAAAAGTAATAAAAGAAGATAACTTTCAGATTTAAGGAGTATGCTTTGAGATAAAAGAAGATAATATTTTGAAAAGTGAATAAATGAAGTGAGAAAAGAAGATAACTTTCAGATTTAAGGAGTATGCTTTGAGATAAAAGAAGATAATATTTTGAAAAGTGAATAAATGAAGTGAGAAAAGAAGATAACTTTCAGATTTAAGGAGTATGCTTTGAGATAAAAGAAGATAATATTTTGAAAAGTGAATAAATGAAGTGAGAAAAGAAGATAACTTTCAGATTTAAGGAGTATGCTTTGAGATAAAAGAAGATAATATTTTGAAAAGTGAATAAATGAAGTGAGAAAAGAAGATAACTTTCAGATTTAAGGAGTATGCTTTGAGATAAAAGAAGATAATATTTTGAAAAGTGAATAAATGAAGTGAGAAAAGAAGATAACTTTCAGATTTAAGGAGTATGCTTTGAGATTGAAGATAATATTTTGAAAAGTGAATAATAAAAGTAATAAAAGAAGATAACTTTCAGATTTAAGGAGTATGCTTTGAGATAAAAGAAGATAATATTTTGAAAGGTGAATAATAAAAGTAATAAAAGAAGATAACTTTCAGATTTAAGGAGTATGCTTTGAGATAAAAGATAATATTTTGAAAAGTGAATAAATGAAGTGAGAAAAGAAGATAACTTTCAGATTTAAGGAGTATGCTTTGAGATAAAAGAAGATAATATTTTGAAAAGTGAATAAATGAAGTGAGAAAAGAAGATAACTTTCAGATTTAAGGAGTATGCTTTGAGATAAAAGAAGATAATATTTTGAAAAGTGAATAATAAAAGTAATAAAAGAAGATAACTTTCAGATTTAAGGAGTATGCTTTGAGATAAAAGAAGATAATATTTTGAAAAGTGAATAAATGAAGTGAGAAAAGAAGATAACTTTCAGATTTAAGGAGTATGCTTTGAGATAAAAGAAGATAATATTTTGAAAGGTGAATAATAAAAGTAATAAAAGAAGATAACTTTCAGATTTAAGGAGTATGCTTTGAGATTGAAGATAATATTTTGAAAAGTGAATAAATGAAGTGAGAAAAGAAGATAACTTTCAGATTTAAGGAGTATGCTTTGAGATAAAAGAAGATAATATTTTGAAAAGTGAATAATAAAAGTAATAAAAGAAGATAACTTTCAGATTTAAGGAGTATGCTTTGAGATAAAAGAAGATAATATTTTGAAAAGTGAATAATAAAAGTAATAAAAGAAGATAACTTTCAGATTTAAGGAGTATGCTTTGAGATAAAAGAAGATAATATTTTGAAAGGTGAATAATAAAAGTAATAAAAGAAGATAACTTTCAGATTTAAGGAGTATGCTTTGAGATTGAAGATAATATTTTGAAAAGTGAATAAATGAAGTGAGAAAAGAAGATAACTTTCAGATTTAAGGAGTATGCTTTGAGATAAAAGAAGATAATATTTTGAAAAGTGAATAATAAAAGTAATAAAAGAAGATAACTTTCAGATTTAAGGAGTATGCTTTGAGATAAAAGAAGATAATATTTTGAAAAGTGAATAATAAAAGTAATAAAAGAAGATAACTTTCAGATTTAAGGAGTATGCTTTGAGATTGAAGATAATATTTTGAAAAGTGAATAAATGAAGTGAGAAAAGAAGATAACTTTCAGATTTAAGGAGTATGCTTTGAGATAAAAGAAGATAATATTTTGAAAAGTGAATAAATGAAGTGAGAAAAGAAGATAACTTTCAGATTTAAGGAGTATGCTTTGAGATAAAAGAAGATAATATTTTGAAAAGTGAATAAATGAAGTGAGAAAAGAAGATAACTTTCAGATTTAAGGAGTATGCTTTGAGATAAAAGAAGATAATATTTTGAAAAGTGAATAAATGAAGTGAGAAAAGAAGATAACTTTCAGATTTAAGGAGTATGCTTTGAGATAAAAGAAGATAATATTTTGAAAAGTGAATAAATGAAGTGAGAAAAGAAGATAACTTTCAGATTTAAGGAGTATGCTTTGAGATAAAAGAAGATAATATTTTGAAAAGTGAATAATAAAAGTAATAAAAGAAGATAACTTTCAGATTTAAGGAGTATGCTTTGAGATAAAAGAAGATAATATTTTGAAAAGTGAATAAATGAAGTGAGAAAAGAAGATAACTTTCAGATTTAAGGAGTATGCTTTAAGATAAAAGAAGATAATATTTTGAAAAGTGAATAAATGAAGTGAGAAAAGAAGATAACTTTCAGATTTAAGGAGTATGCTTTGAGATTGAAGATAATATTTTGAAAAGTGAATAAATGAAGTGAGAAAAGAAGATAACTTTCAGATTTAAGGAGTATGCTTTGAGATAAAAGAAGATAATATTTTGAAAAGTGAATAAATGAAGTGAGAAAAGAAGATAACTTTCAGATTTAAGGAGTATGCTTTGAGATAAAAGAAGATAATATTTTGAAAAGTGAATAATAAAAGTAATAAAAGAAGATAACTTTCAGATTTAAGGAGTATGCTTTGAGATTGAAGATAATATTTTGAAAAGTGAATAAATGAAGTGAGAAAAGAAGATAACTTTCAGATTTAAGGAGTATGCTTTGAGATAAAAGAAGATAATATTTTGAAAAGTGAATAAATGAAGTGAGAAAAGAAGATAACTTTCAGATTTAAGGAGTATGCTTTGAGATTGAAGATAATATTTTGAAAAGTGAATAATAAAAAGTAATAAAGAAGATAACTTCAGATTTAAGGAGTATGCTTTGAGATAAAAGAAGATAATATTTTGAAAGGTGAATAATAAAAGTAATAAAAGAAGATAACTTTCAGATTTAAGGAGTATGCTTTGAGATAAAAGATAATATTTTGAAAAGTGAATAAATGAAGTGAGAAAAGAAGATAACTTTCAGATTTAAGGAGTATGCTTTGAGATAAAAGAAGATAATATTTTGAAAAGTGAATAAATGAAGTGAGAAAAGAAGATAACTTTCAGATTTAAGGAGTATGCTTTGAGATAAAAGAAGATAATATTTTGAAAAGTGAATAATAAAAGTAATAAAAGAAGATAACTTTCAGATTTAAGGAGTATGCTTTGAGATAAAAGAAGATAATATTTTGAAAAGTGAATAAATGAAGTGAGAAAAGAAGATAACTTTCAGATTTAAGGAGTATGCTTTGAGATAAAAGAAGATAATATTTTGAAAAGTGAATAAATGAAGTGAGAAAAGAAGATAACTTTCAGATTTAAGGAGTATGCTTTGAGATAAAAGAAGATAATATTTTGAAAAGTGAATAAATGAAGTGAGAAAAGAAGATAACTTTCAGATTTAAGGAGTATGCTTTGAGATTGAAGATAATATTTTGAAAAGTGAATAAATGAAGTGAGAAAAGAAGATAACTTTCAGATTTAAGGAGTATGCTTTGAGATAAAAGAAGATAATATTTTGAAAAGTGAATAAATGAAGTGAGAAAAGAAGATAACTTTCAGATTTAAGGAGTATGCTTTGAGATAAAAGAAGATAATATTTTGAAAAGTGAATAAATGAAGTGAGAAAAGAAGATAACTTTCAGATTTAAGGAGTATGCTTTGAGATAAAAGAAGATAATATTTTGAAAAGTGAATAATAAAAGTAATAAAAGAAGATAACTTTCAGATTTAAGGAGTATGCTTTAGATAAAAGAAGATAATATTTTGAAAAGTGAATAATAAAAGTAATAAAAGAAGATAACTTTCAGATTTAAGGAGTATGCTTTGAGATAAAAGAAGATAATATTTTGAAAAGTGAATAAATGAAGTGAGAAAAGAAGATAACTTTCAGATTTAAGGAGTATGCTTTGAGATAAAAGAAGATAATATTTTGAAAAGTGAATAAATGAAGTGAGAAAAGAAGATAACTTTCAGATTTAAGGAGTATGCTTTGAGATAAAAGAAGATAATATTTTGAAAAGTGAATAAATGAAGTGAGAAAAGAAGATAACTTTCAGATTTAAGGAGTATGCTTTGAGATAAAAGATAATATTTTGAAAAGTGAATAAATGAAGTGAGAAAAGAAGATAACTTTCAGATTTAAGGAGTATGCTTTGAGATAAAAGAAGATAATATTTTGAAAGGTGAATAATAAAGTAATAAAAGAAGATAACTTTCAGATTTAAGGAGTATGCTTTGAGATTGAAGATAATATTTTGAAAAGTGAATAAATGAAGTGAGAAAAGAAGATAACTTTCAGATTTAAGGAGTATGCTTTGAGATAAAAGAAGATAATATTTTGAAAAGTGAATAAATGAAGTGAGAAAAGAAGATAACTTTCAGATTTAAGGAGTATGCTCTGAGATAAAAGAAGATAATATTTTGAAAAGTGAATAAATGAAGTGAGAAAAGAAGATAACTTTCAGATTTAAGGAGTATGCTTTGAGATAAAAGAAGATAATATTTTGAAAAGTGAATAAATGAAGTGAGAAAAGAAGATAACTTTCAGATTTAAGGAGTATGCTTTGAGATAAAAGAAGATAATATTTTGAAAAGTGAATAAATGAAGTGAGAAAAGAAGATAACTTTCAGATTTAAGGAGTATGCTTTGAGATAAAAGAAGATAATATTTTGAAAAGTGAATAATAAAAGTAATAAAAGAAGATAACTTTCAGATTTAAGGAGTATGCTTTGAGATAAAAGAAGATAATATTTTGAAAAGTGAATAAATGAAGTGAGAAAAGAAGATAACTTTCAGATTTAAGGAGTATGCTTTGAGATAAAAGAAGATAATATTTTGAAAAGTGAATAAATGAAGTGAGAAAAGAAGATAACTTTCAGATTTAAGGAGTATGCTTTGAGATAAAAGAAGATAATATTTTGAAAAGTGAATACTAAAGTAATAAAAGAAGATAACTTTCAGATTTAAGGAGTATGCTTTGAGATTGAAGATAATATTTTGAAAAGTGAATAAATGAAGTGAGAAAAGAAGATAACTTTCAGATTTAAGGAGTATGCTTTGAGATAAAAGAAGATAATATTTTGAAAAGTGAATAATAAAAGTAATAAAAGAAGATAACTTTCAGATTTAAGGAGTATGCTTTGAGATAAAAGAAGATAATATTTTGAAAAGTGAATAAATGAAGTGAGAAAAGAAGATAACTTTCAGATTTAAGGAGTATGCTTTGAGATTGAAGATAATATTTTGAAAAGTGAATAAATGAAGTAATAAAAGAAGATAACTTTCAGATTTAAGGAGTATGCTTTGAGATTGAAGATAATATTTTGAAAAGTGAATAAATGAAGTGAGAAAAGAAGATAACTTTCAGATTTAAGGAGTATGCTTTGAGATAAAAGAAGATAATATTTTTAAAAGTGAATAAATGAAGTGAGAAAAGAAGATAACTTTCAGATTTAAGGAGTATGCTTTGAGATAAAAGAAGATAATATTTTGAAAAGTGAATAAATGAAGTGAGAAAAGAAGATAACTTTCAGATTTAAGGAGTATGCTTTGAGATAAAAGAAGATAATATTTTGAAAAGTGAATAAATGAAGTGAGAAAAGAAGATAACTTTCAGATTTAAGGAGTATGCTTTGAGATAAAAGAAGATAATATTTTGAAAGGTGAATAATAAAAGTAATAAAAGAAGATAACTTTCAGATTTAAGGAGTATGCTTTGAGATTGAAGATAATATTTTGAAAAGTGAATAAATGAAGTGAGAAAAGAAGATAACTTTCAGATTTAAGGAGTATGCTTTGAGATAAAAGAAGATAATATTTTGAAAAGTGAATAAATGAAGTGAGAAAAGAAGATAACTTTCAGATTTAAGGAGTATGCTTTGAGATAAAAGAAGATAATATTTTGAAAAGTGAATAAATGAAGTGAGAAAAGAAGATAACTTTCAGATTTAAGGAGTATGCTTTGAGATAAAAGAAGATAATATTTTGAAAAGTGAATAATAAAAGTAATAAAAGAAGATAACTTTCAGATTTAAGGAGTATGCTTTGAGATAAAAGAAGATAATATTTTGAAAAGTGAATAAATGAAGTGAGAAAAGAAGATAACTTTCAGATTTAAGGAGTATGCTTTGAGATAAAAGAAGATAATATTTTGAAAAGTGAATAATAAAAGTAATAAAAGAAGATAACTTTCAGATTTAAGGAGTATGCTTTGAGATAAAAGAAGATAATATTTTGAAAAGTGAATAAATGAAGTGAGAAAAGAAGATAACTTTCAGATTTAAGGAGTATGCTTTGAGATAAAAGAAGATAATATTTTGAAAAGTGAATAAATGAAGTGAGAAAAGAAGATAACTTTCAGATTTAAGGAGTATGCTTTGAGATAAAAGAAGATAATATTTTGAAAAGTGAATAAATGAAGTGAGAAAAGAAGATAACTTTCAGATTTAAGGAGTATGCTTTGAGATAAAAGAAGATAATATTTTGAAAAGTGAATAAATGAAGTGAGAAAAGAAGATAACTTTCAGATTTAAGGAGTATGCTTTGAGATAAAAGAAGATAATATTTTGAAAAGTGAATAATAAAAGTAATAAAAGAAGATAACTTTCAGATTTAAGGAGTATGCTTTGAGATAAAAGAAGATAATATTTTGAAAAGTGAATAAATGAAGTGAGAAAAGAAGATAACTTTCAGATTTAAGGAGTATGCTTTGAGATTGAAGATAATATTTTGAAAAGTGAATAAATGAAGTAATAAAAGAAGATAACTTTCAGATTTAAGGAGTATGCTTTGAGATTGAAGATAATATTTTGAAAAGTGAATAAATGAAGTGAGAAAAGAAGATAACTTTCAGATTTAAGGAGTATGCTTTGAGATAAAAGAAGATAATATTTTTAAAAGTGAATAAATGAAGTGAGAAAAGAAGATAACTTTCAGATTTAAGGAGTATGCTTTGAGATAAAAGAAGATAATATTTTTAAAAGTGAATAAATGAAGTGAGAAAAGAAGATAACTTTCAGATTTAAGGAGTATGCTTTGAGATAAAAGAAGATAATATTTTGAAAAGTGAATAAATGAAGTGAGAAAAGAAGATAACTTTCAGATTTAAGGAGTATGCTTTGAGATAAAAGAAGATAATATTTTGAAAAGTGAATAAATGAAGTGAGAAAAGAAGATAACTTTCAGATTTAAGGAGTATGCTTTGAGATAAAAGAAGATAATATTTTGAAAGGTGAATAATAAAAGTAATAAAAGAAGATAACTTTCAGATTTAAGGAGTATGCTTTGAGATTGAAGATAATATTTTGAAAAGTGAATAAATGAAGTGAGAAAAGAAGATAACTTTCAGATTTAAGGAGTATGCTTTGAGATAAAAGAAGATAATATTTTGAAAAGTGAATAAATGAAGTGAGAAAAGAAGATAACTTTCAGATTTAAGGAGTATGCTTTGAGATAAAAGAAGATAATATTTTGAAAAGTGAATAAATGAAGTGAGAAAAGAAGATAACTTTCAGATTTAAGGAGTATGCTTTGAGATAAAAGAAGATAATATTTTGAAAAGTGAATAAATGAAGTGAGAAAAGAAGATAACTTTCAGATTTAAGGAGTATGCTTTGAGATAAAAGAAGATAATATTTTGAAAAGTGAATAAATGAAGTGAGAAAAGAAGATAACTTTCAGATTTAAGGAGTATGCTTTGAGATAAAAGAAGATAATATTTTGAAAAGTGAATAATAAAAGTAATAAAAGAAGATAACTTTCAGATTTAAGGAGTATGCTTTGAGATAAAAGAAGATAATATTTTGAAAAGTGAATAAATGAAGTGAGAAAAGAAGATAACTTTCAGATTTAAGGAGTATGCTTTGAGATTGAAGATAATATTTTGAAAAGTGAATAAATGAAGTAATAAAAGAAGATAACTTTCAGATTTAAGGAGTATGCTTTGAGATTGAAGATAATATTTTGAAAAGTGAATAAATGAAGTGAGAAAAGAAGATAACTTTCAGATTTAAGGAGTATGCTTTGAGATAAAAGAAGATAATATTTTTAAAAGTGAATAAATGAAGTGAGAAAAGAAGATAACTTTCAGATTTAAGGAGTATGCTTTGAGATAAAAGAAGATAATATTTTGAAAAGTGAATAAATGAAGTGAGAAAAGAAGATAACTTTCAGATTTAAGGAGTATGCTTTGAGATAAAAGAAGATAATATTTTGAAAAGTGAATAAATGAAGTGAGAAAAGAAGATAACTTTCAGATTTAAGGAGTATGCTTTGAGATAAAAGAAGATAATATTTTGAAAGGTGAATAATAAAAGTAATAAAAGAAGATAACTTTCAGATTTAAGGAGTATGCTTTGAGATTGAAGATAATATTTTGAAAAGTGAATAAATGAAGTGAGAAAAGAAGATAACTTTCAGATTTAAGGAGTATGCTTTGAGATAAAAGAAGATAATATTTTGAAAAGTGAATAAATGAAGTAAGAAAATAAGATAGACTTTCAGATTTAAGGAGTATGCTTTGAGATAAAAGAAGATAATATTTTGAAAAGTGAATAAATGAAGTGAGAAAAGAAGATAACTTTCAGATTTAAGGAGTATGCTTTGAGATAAAAGAAGATAATATTTTGAAAAGTGAATAATAAAAGTAATAAAAGAAGATAACTTTCAGATTTAAGGAGTATGCTTTGAGATAAAAGAAGATAATATTTTGAAAAGTGAATAAATGAAGTGAGAAAAGAAGATAACTTTCAGATTTAAGGAGTATGCTTTGAGATAAAAGAAGATAATATTTTGAAAAGTGAATAATAAAAGTAATAAAAGAAGATAACTTTCAGATTTAAGGAGTATGCTTTGAGATAAAAGAAGATAATATTTTGAAAAGTGAATAAATGAAGTGAGAAAAGAAGATAACTTTCAGATTTAAGGAGTATGCTTTGAGATAAAAGAAGATAATATTTTGAAAAGTGAATAAATGAAGTGAGAAAAGAAGATAACTTTCAGATTTAAGGAGTATGCTCTGAGATAAAAGAAGATAATATTTTGAAAAGTGAATAAATGAAGTGAGAAAAGAAGATAACTTTCAGATTTAAGGAGTATGCTTTGAGATAAAAGAAGATAATATTTTGAAAAGTGAATAAATGAAGTGAGAAAAGAAGATAACTTTCAGATTTAAGGAGTATGCTTTGAGATAAAAGAAGATAATATTTTGAAAAGTGAATAAATGAAGTGAGAAAAGAAGATAACTTTCAGATTTAAGGAGTATGCTTTGAGATAAAAGAAGATAATATTTTGAAAAGTGAATAATAAAAGTAATAAAAGAAGATAACTTTCAGATTTAAGGAGTATGCTTTGAGATAAAAGAAGATAATATTTTGAAAAGTGAATAAATGAAGTGAGAAAAGAAGATAACTTTCAGATTTAAGGAGTATGCTTTGAGATTGAAGATAATATTTTGAAAAGTGAATAATAAAAGTAATAAAAGAAGATAACTTTCAGATTTAAGGAGTATGCTTTGAGATTGAAGATAATATTTTGAAAAGTGAATAAATGAAGTGAGAAAAGAAGATAACTTTCAGATTTAAGGAGTATGCTTTGAGATAAAAGAAGATAATATTTTTAAAAGTGAATAAATGAAGTGAGAAAAGAAGATAACTTTCAGATTTAAGGAGTATGCTTTGAGATAAAAGAAGATAATATTTTGAAAAGTGAATAAATGAAGTGAGAAAAGAAGATAACTTTCAGATTTAAGGAGTATGCTTTGAGATAAAAGAAGATAATATTTTGAAAAGTGAATAAATGAAGTGAGAAAAGAAGATAACTTTCAGATTTAAGGAGTATGCTTTGAGATAAAAGATAATATTTTGAAAAGTGAATAAATGAAGTGAGAAAAGAAGATAACTTTCAGATTTAAGGAGTATGCTTTGAGATAAAAGAAGATAATATTTTGAAAAGTGAATACTAAAGTAATAAAAGAAGATAACTTTCAGATTTAAGGAGTATGCTTTGAGATTGAAGATAATATTTTGAAAAGTGAATAAATGAAGTGAGAAAAGAAGATAACTTTCAGATTTAAGGAGTATGCTTTGAGATAAAAGAAGATAATATTTTGAAAAGTGAATAAATGAAGTGAGAAAAGAAGATAACTTTCAGATTTAAGGAGTATGCTTTGAGATAAAAGAAGATAATATTTTGAAAAGTGAATAAATGAAGTGAGAAAAGAAGATAACTTTCAGATTTAAGGAGTATGCTTTGAGATAAAAGAAGATAATATTTTGAAAAGTGAATAATAAAAGTAATAAAAGAAGATAACTTTCAGATTTAAGGAGTATGCTTTGAGATAAAAGAAGATAATATTTTGAAAAGTGAATAAATGAAGTGAGAAAAGAAGATAACTTTCAGATTTAAGGAGTATGCTTTGAGATAAAAGAAGATAATATTTTGAAAAGTGAATAATAAAAGTAATAAAAGAAGATAACTTTCAGATTTAAGGAGTATGCTTTGAGATAAAAGAAGATAATATTTTGAAAAGTGAATAAATGAAGTGAGAAAAGAAGATAACTTTCAGATTTAAGGAGTATGCTTTGAGATAAAAGAAGATAATATTTTGAAAAGTGAATAATAAAAGTAATAAAAGAAGATAACTTTCAGATTTAAGGAGTATGCTTTGAGATAAAAGAAGATAATATTTTGAAAAGTGAATAAATGAAGTGAGAAAAGAAGATAACTTTCAGATTTAAGGAGTATGCTTTGAGATTGAAGATAATATTTTGAAAAGTGAATAATAAAAGTAATAAAAGAAGATAACTTTCAGATTTAAGGAGTATGCTTTGAGATTGAAGATAATATTTTGAAAAGTGAATAATAAAAGTAATAAAAGAAGATAACTTTCAGATTTAAGGAGTATGCTTTGAGATTGAAGATAATATTTTTAAAAGTGAATAAATGAAGTGAGAAAAGAAGATAACTTTCAGATTTAAGGAGTATGCTTTGAGATAAAAGAAGATAATATTTTGAAAAGTGAATAAATGAAGTGAGAAAAGAAGATAACTTTCAGATTTAAGGAGTATGCTTTGAGATAAAAGAAGATAATATTTTGAAAAGTGAATAATAAAAGTAATAAAAGAAGATAACTTTCAGATTTAAGGAGTATGCTTTAGATAAAAGAAGATAATATTTTGAAAAGTGAATAATAAAAGTAATAAAAGAAGATAACTTTCAGATTTAAGGAGTATGCTTTGAGATAAAAGAAGATAATATTTTGAAAAGTGAATAAATGAAGTGAGAAAAGAAGATAACTTTCAGATTTAAGGAGTATGCTTTGAGATAAAAGAAGATAATATTTTGAAAAGTGAATAAATGAAGTGAGAAAAGAAGATAACTTTCAGATTTAAGGAGTATGCTTTGAGATAAAAGAAGATAATATTTTGAAAAGTGAATAAATGAAGTGAGAAAAGAAGATAACTTTCAGATTTAAGGAGTATGCTTTGAGATAAAAGATAATATTTTGAAAAGTGAATAAATGAAGTGAGAAAAGAAGATAACTTTCAGATTTAAGGAGTATGCTTTGAGATAAAAGAAGATAATATTTTGAAAAGTGAATACTAAAGTAATAAAAGAAGATAACTTTTAGATTTAAGGAGTATGCTTTGAGATTGAAGATAATATTTTGAAAAGTGAATAAATGAAGTGAGAAAAGAAGATAACTTTCAGATTTAAGGAGTATGCTTTGAGATAAAAGAAGATAATATTTTGAAAAGTGAATAAATGAAGTGAGAAAAGAAGATAACTTTCAGATTTAAGGAGTATGCTTTGAGATAAAAGAAGATAATATTTTGAAAAGTGAATACTAAAGTAATAAAAGAAGATAACTTTCAGATTTAAGGAGTATGCTTTGAGATTGAAGATAATATTTTGAAAAGTGAATAAATGAAGTGAGAAAAGAAGATAACTTTCAGATTTAAGGAGTATGCTTTGAGATAAAAGAAGATAATATTTTGAAAAGTGAATAAATGAAGTGAGAAAAGAAGATAACTTTCAGATTTAAGGAGTATGCTTTGAGATAAAAGAAGATAATATTTTGAAAAGTGAATAAATGAAGTGAGAAAAGAAGATAACTTTCAGATTTAAGGAGTATGCTTTGAGATAAAAGAAGATAATATTTTGAAAAGTGAATAAATGAAGTGAGAAAAGAAGATAACTTTCAGATTTAAGGAGTATGCTTTGAGATAAAAGAAGATAATATTTTGAAAAGTGAATAATAAAAGTAATAAAAGAAGATAACTTTCAGATTTAAGGAGTATGCTTTGAGATAAAAGAAGATAATATTTTGAAAAGTGAATAAATGAAGTGAGAAAAGAAGATAACTTTCAGATTTAAGAAGTATGCTTTGAGATAAAAGATAATATTTTGAAAAGTGAATAATAAAAGTAATAAAAGAAGATAACTTTCAGATTTAAGGAGTATGCTTTGAGATAAAAGAAGATAATATTTTGAAAAGTGAATAAATGAAGTGAGAAAAGAAGATAACTTTCAGATTTAAGGAGTATGCTTTGAGATAAAAGAAGATAATATTTTGAAAAGTGAATAATAAAAGTAATAAAAGAAGATAACTTTCAGATTTAAGGAGTATGCTTTGAGATAAAAGAAGATAATATTTTGAAAAGTGAATAAATGAAGTGAGAAAAGAAGATAACTTTCAGATTTAAGGAGTATGCTTTGAGATTGAAGATAATATTTTGAAAAGTGAATAAATGAAGTAATAAAAGAAGATAACTTTCAGATTTAAGGAGTATGCTTTGAGATTGAAGATAATATTTTGAAAAGTGAATAAATGAAGTGAGAAAAGAAGATAACTTTCAGATTTAAGGAGTATGCTTTGAGATAAAAGAAGATAATATTTTGAAAAGTGAATAAATGAAGTGAGAAAAGAAGATAACTTTCAGATTTAAGGAGTATGCTTTGAGATAAAAGAAGATAATATTTTGAAAAGTGAATAAATGAAGTGAGAAAAGAAGATAACTTTCAGATTTAAGGAGTATGCTTTGAGATAAAAGAAGATAATATTTTGAAAAGTGAATAATAAAAGTAATAAAAGAAGATAACTTTCAGATTTAAGGAGTATGCTTTAGATAAAAGAAGATAATATTTTGAAAAGTGAATAATAAAAGTAATAAAAGAAGATAACTTTCAGATTTAAGGAGTATGCTTTGAGATAAAAGAAGATAATATTTTGAAAAGTGAATAAATGAAGTGAGAAAAGAAGATAACTTTCAGATTTAAGGAGTATGCTTTGAGATAAAAGAAGATAATATTTTGAAAAGTGAATAAATGAAGTGAGAAAAGAAGATAACTTTCAGATTTAAGGAGTATGCTTTGAGATAAAAGAAGATAATATTTTGAAAAGTGAATAAATGAAGTGAGAAAAGAAGATAACTTTCAGATTTAAGGAGTATGCTTTGAGATAAAAGATAATATTTTGAAAAGTGAATAAATGAAGTGAGAAAAGAAGATAACTTTCAGATTTAAGGAGTATGCTTTGAGATAAAAGAAGATAATATTTTGAAAAGTGAATACTAAAGTAATAAAAGAAGATAACTTTCAGATTTAAGGAGTATGCTTTGAGATTGAAGATAATATTTTGAAAAGTGAATAAATGAAGTGAGAAAAGAAGATAACTTTCAGATTTAAGGAGTATGCTTTGAGATAAAAGAAGATAATATTTTGAAAAGTGAATAAATGAAGTGAGAAAAGAAGATAACTTTCAGATTTAAGGAGTATGCTCTGAGATAAAAGAAGATAATATTTTGAAAAGTGAATAAATGAAGTGAGAAAAGAAGATAACTTTCAGATTTAAGGAGTATGCTTTGAGATAAAAGAAGATAATATTTTGAAAAGTGAATAAATGAAGTGAGAAAAGAAGATAACTTTCAGATTTAAGGAGTATGCTTTGAGATAAAAGAAGATAATATTTTGAAAAGTGAATAAATGAAGTGAGAAAAGAAGATAACTTTCAGATTTAAGGAGTATGCTTTGAGATAAAAGAAGATAATATTTTGAAAAGTGAATAATAAAAGTAATAAAAGAAGATAACTTTCAGATTTAAGGAGTATGCTTTGAGATAAAAGAAGATAATATTTTGAAAAGTGAATAAATGAAGTGAGAAAAGAAGATAACTTTCAGATTTAAGGAGTATGCTTTGAGATTGAAGATAATATTTTGAAAAGTGAATAAATGAAGTAATAAAAGAAGATAACTTTCAGATTTAAGGAGTATGCTTTGAGATTGAAGATAATATTTTGAAAAGTGAATAAATGAAGTGAGAAAAGAAGATAACTTTCAGATTTAAGGAGTATGCTTTGAGATAAAAGAAGATAATATTTTGAAAAGTGAATAAATGAAGTGAGAAAAGAAGATAACTTTCAGATTTAAGGAGTATGCTTTGAGATTGAAGATAATATTTTGAAAAGTGAATAAATGAAGTGAGAAAAGAAGATAACTTTCAGATTTAAGGAGTATGCTTTGAGATAAAAGAAGATAATATTTTGAAAAGTGAATAAATGAAGTGAGAAAAGAAGATAACTTTCAGATTTAAGGAGTATGCTTTGAGATAAAAGAAGATAATATTTTGAAAGGTGAATAATAAAAGTAATAAAAGAAGATAACTTTCAGATTTAAGGAGTATGCTTTGAGATTGAAGATAATATTTTGAAAAGTGAATAAATGAAGTGAGAAAAGAAGATAACTTTCAGATTTAAGGAGTATGCTTTGAGATAAAAGAAGATAATATTTTGAAAAGTGAATAATAAAAGTAATAAAAGAAGATAACTTTCAGATTTAAGGAGTATGCTTTGAGATAAAAGAAGATAATATTTTGAAAAGTGAATAATAAAAGTAATAAAAGAAGATAACTTTCAGATTTAAGGAGTATGCTTTGAGATAAAAGAAGATAATATTTTGAAAAGTGAATAAATGAAGTGAGAAAAGAAGATAACTTTCAGATTTAAGGAGTATGCTTTGAGATAAAAGAAGATAATATTTTGAAAAGTGAATAATAAAAGTAATAAAAGAAGATAACTTTCAGATTTAAGGAGTATGCTTTGAGATAAAAGAAGATAATATTTTGAAAAGTGAATAAATGAAGTGAGAAAAGAAGATAACTTTCAGATTTAAGGAGTATGCTTTGAGATAAAAGATAATATTTTGAAAAGTGAATAAATGAAGTGAGAAAAGAAGATAACTTTCAGATTTAAGGAGTATGCTTTGAGATAAAAGAAGATAATATTTTGAAAAGTGAATACTAAAGTAATAAAAGAAGATAACTTTCAGATTTAAGGAGTATGCTTTGAGATTGAAGATAATATTTTGAAAAGTGAATAAATGAAGTGAGAAAAGAAGATAACTTTCAGATTTAAGGAGTATGCTTTGAGATAAAAGAAGATAATATTTTGAAAAGTGAATAAATGAAGTGAGAAAAGAAGATAACTTTCAGATTTAAGGAGTATGCTTTGAGATAAAAGAAGATAATATTTTGAAAAAGTGAATAAATGAAGTGAGAAAAGAAGATAACTTTCAGATTTAAGGAGTATGCTTTGAGATAAAAGAAGATAATATTTTGAAAAGTGAATAATAAAAGTAATAAAAGAAGATAACTTTCAGATTTAAGGAGTATGCTTTGAGATAAAAGAAGATAATATTTTGAAAAGTGAATAAATGAAGTGAGAAAAGAAGATAACTTTCAGATTTAAGGAGTATGCTTTGAGATAAAAGAAGATAATATTTTGAAAAGTGAATAATAAAAGTAATAAAAGAAGATAACTTTCAGATTTAAGGAGTATGCTTTGAGATAAAAGAAGATAATATTTTGAAAAGTGAATAAATGAAGTGAGAAAAGAAGATAACTTTCAGATTTAAGGAGTATGCTTTGAGATTGAAGATAATATTTTGAAAAGTGAATAAATGAAGTAATAAAAGAAGATAACTTTCAGATTTAAGGAGTATGCTTTGAGATTGAAGATAATATTTTGAAAAGTGAATAAATGAAGTGAGAAAAGAAGATAACTTTCAGATTTAAGGAGTATGCTTTGAGATAAAAGAAGATAATATTTTTAAAAGTGAATAAATGAAGTGAGAAAAGAAGATAACTTTCAGATTTAAGGAGTATGCTTTGAGATAAAAGAAGATAATATTTTGAAAAGTGAATAAATGAAGTGAGAAAAGAAGATAACTTTCAGATTTAAGGAGTATGCTTTGAGATAAAAGAAGATAATATTTTGAAAGGTGAATAATAAAAGTAATAAAAGAAGATAACTTTCAGATTTAAGGAGTATGCTTTGAGATTGAAGATAATATTTTGAAAAGTGAATAATAAAAGTAATAAAAGAAGATAACTTTCAGATTTAAGGAGTATGCTTTGAGATTGAAGATAATATTTTGAAAAGTGAATAAATGAAGTGAGAAAAGAAGATAACTTTCAGATTTAAGGAGTATGCTTTGAGATAAAAGAAGATAATATTTTGAAAAGTGAATAATAAAAGTAATAAAAGAAGATAACTTTCAGATTTAAGGAGTATGCTTTGAGATAAAAGAAGATAATATTTTGAAAAGTGAATAATAAAAGTAATAAAAGAAGATAACTTTCAGATTTAAGGAGTATGCTTTGAGATAAAAGAAGATAATATTTTGAAAAGTGAATAAATGAAGTGAGAAAAGAAGATAACTTTCAGATTTAAGGAGTATGCTTTGAGATAAAAGAAGATAATATTTTGAAAAGTGAATAATAAAAGTAATAAAAGAAGATAACTTTCAGATTTAAGGAGTATGCTTTGAGATTGAAGATAATATTTTGAAAAGTGAATAAATGAAGTGAGAAAAGAAGATAACTTTCAGATTTAAGGAGTATGCTTTGAGATAAAAGAAGATAATATTTTGAAAAGTGAATAAATGAAGTGAGAAAAGAAGATAACTTTCAGATTTAAGGAGTATGCTTTGAGATAAAAGAAGATAATATTTTGAAAAGTGAATAAATGAAGTGAGAAAAGAAGATAACTTTCAGATTTAAGGAGTATGCTTTGAGATAAAAGAAGATAATATTTTGAAAAGTGAATAAATGAAGTGAGAAAAGAAGATAACTTTCAGATTTAAGGAGTATGCTTTGAGATAAAAGAAGATAATATTTTGAAAAGTGAATAATAAAAGTAATAAAAGAAGATAACTTTCAGATTTAAGGAGTATGCTTTGAGATTGAAGATAATATTTTGAAAAGTGAATAAATGAAGTGAGAAAAGAAGATAACTTTCAGATTTAAGGAGTATGCTTTGAGATAAAAGAAGATAATATTTTGAAAAGTGAATAAATGAAGTGAGAAAAGAAGATAACTTTCAGATTTAAGGAGTATGCTTTGAGATTGAAGATAATATTTTGAAAAGTGAATAATAAAAGTAATAAAAGAAGATAACTTTCAGATTTAAGGAGTATGCTTTGAGATTGAAGATAATATTTTGAAAAGTGAATAAATGAAGTGAGAAAAGAAGATAACTTTCAGATTTAAGGAGTATGCTTTGAGATAAAAGAAGATAATATTTTGAAAGGTGAATAATAAAAGTAATAAAAGAAGATAACTTTCAGATTTAAGGAGTATGCTTTGAGATTGAAGATAATATTTTGAAAAGTGAATAAATGAAGTGAGAAAAGAAGATAACTTTCAGATTTAAGGAGTATGCTTTGAGATAAAAGAAGATAATATTTTGAAAAGTGAATAATAAAAGTAATAAAAGAAGATAACTTTCAGATTTAAGGAGTATGCTTTGAGATTGAAGATAATATTTTGAAAAGTGAATAAATGAAGTGAGAAAAGAAGATAACTTTCAGATTTAAGGAGTATGCTTTGAGATTGAAGATAATATTTTGAAAAGTGAATAAATGAAGTGAGAAAAGAAGATAACTTTCAGATTTAAGGAGTATGCTTTGAGATTGAAGATAATATTTTGAAAAGTGAATAAATGAAGTGAGAAAAGAAGATAACTTTCAGATTTAAGGAGTATGCTTTGAGATAAAAGAAGATAATATTTTGAAAAGTGAATAATAAAAGTAATAAAAGAAGATAACTTTCAGATTTAAGGAGTATGCTTTGAGATAAAAGAAGATAATATTTTGAAAAGTGAATAATAAAAGTAATAAAAGAAGATAACTTTCAGATTTAAGGAGTATGCTTTGAGATAAAAGAAGATAATATTTTGAAAAGTGAATAAATGAAGTGAGAAAAGAAGATAACTTTCAGATTTAAGGAGTATGCTTTGAGATAAAAGAAGATAATATTTTGAAAAGTGAATAATAAAAGTAATAAAAGAAGATAACTTTCAGATTTAAGGAGTATGCTTTGAGATAAAAGAAGATAATATTTTGAAAAAGTGAATAATAAAAGTAATAAAAGAAGATAACTTTCAGATTTAAGGAGTATGCTTTGAGATAAAAGAAGATAATATTTTGAAAAGTGAATAAATGAAGTGAGAAAAGAAGATAACTTTCAGATTTAAGGAGTATGCTTTGAGATAAAAGAAGATAATATTTTGAAAAGTGAATAATAAAAGTAATAAAAGAAGATAACTTTCAGATTTAAGGAGTATGCTTTGAGATTGAAGATAATATTTTGAAAAGTGAATAAATGAAGTGAGAAAAGAAGATAACTTTCAGATTTAAGGAGTATGCTTTGAGATAAAAGAAGATAATATTTTGAAAAGTGAATAAATGAAGTGAGAAAAGAAGATAACTTTCAGATTTAAGGAGTATGCTTTGAGATTGAAGATAATATTTTGAAAAGTGAATAATAAAAGTAATAAAAGAAGATAACTTTCAGATTTAAGGAGTATGCTTTGAGATTGAAGATAATATTTTGAAAAGTGAATAAATGAAGTGAGAAAAGAAGATAACTTTCAGATTTAAGGAGTATGCTTTGAGATAAAAGAAGATAATATTTTGAAAAGTGAATAATAAAAGTAATAAAAGAAGATAACTTTCAGATTTAAGGAGTATGCTTTGAGATTGAAGATAATATTTTGAAAAGTGAATAATAAAAGTAATAAAAGAAGATAACTTTCAGATTTAAGGAGTATGCTTTGAGATTGAAGATAATATTTTGAAAAGTGAATAAATGAAGTGAGAAAAGAAGATAACTTTCAGATTTAAGGAGTATGCTTTGAGATAAAAGAAGATAATATTTTGAAAAGTGAATAATAAAAGTAATAAAAGAAGATAACTTTCAGATTTAAGGAGTATGCTTTGAGATAAAAGAAGATAATATTTTGAAAAGTGAATAATAAAAGTAATAAAAGAAGATAACTTTCAGATTTAAGGAGTATGCTTTGAGATAAAAGATAATATTTTGAAAAGTGAATAAATGAAGTGAGAAAAGAAGATAACTTTCAGATTTAAGGAGTATGCTTTGAGATAAAAGAAGATAATATTTTGAAAAGTGAATAAATGAAGTGAGAAAAGAAGATAACTTTCAGATTTAAGGAGTATGCTTTGAGATAAAAGAAGATAATATTTTGAAAAGTGAATAAATGAAGTGAGAAAAGAAGATAACTTTCAGATTTAAGGAGTATGCTTTGAGATAAAAGAAGATAATATTTTGAAAAGTGAATAAATGAAGTGAGAAAAGAAGATAACTTTCAGATTTAAGGAGTATGCTTTGAGATAAAAGAAGATAATATTTTGAAAAGTGAATAATAAAAGTAATAAAAGAAGATAACTTTCAGATTTAAGGAGTATGCTTTGAGATAAAAGAAGATAATATTTTGAAAAGTGAATAATAAAAGTAATAAAAGAAGATAACTTTCAGATTTAAGGAGTATGCTTTGAGATTGAAGATAATATTTTGAAAAGTGAATAAATGAAGTGAGAAAAGAAGATAACTTTCAGATTTAAGGAGTATGCTTTGAGATAAAAGAAGATAATATTTTGAAAAGTGAATAATAAAAGTAATAAAAGAAGATAACTTTCAGATTTAAGGAGTATGCTTTGAGATTGAAGATAATATTTTGAAAAGTGAATAAATGAAGTGAGAAAAGAAGATAACTTTCAGATTTAAGGAGTATGCTTTGAGATTGAAGATAATATTTTGAAAAGTGAATAAATGAAGTGAGAAAAGAAGATAACTTTCAGATTTAAGGAGTATGCTTTGAGATAAAAGAAGATAATATTTTGAAAAGTGAATAATAAAAGTAATAAAAGAAGATAACTTTCAGATTTAAGGAGTATGCTTTGAGATAAAAGAAGATAATATTTTGAAAAGTGAATAATAAAAGTAATAAAAGAAGATAACTTTCAGATTTAAGGAGTATGCTTTGAGATAAAAGATAATATTTTGAAAAGTGAATAAATGAAGTGAGAAAAGAAGATAACTTTCAGATTTAAGGAGTATGCTTTGAGATAAAAGAAGATAATATTTTGAAAAGTGAATAAATGAAGTGAGAAAAGAAGATAACTTTCAGATTTAAGGAGTATGCTTTGAGATAAAAGAAGATAATATTTTGAAAAGTGAATAAATGAAGTGAGAAAAGAAGATAACTTTCAGATTTAAGGAGTATGCTTTGAGATAAAAGAAGATAATATTTTGAAAAGTGAATAAATGAAGTGAGAAAAGAAGATAACTTTCAGATTTAAGGAGTATGCTTTGAGATAAAAGAAGATAATATTTTGAAAAGTGAATAATAAAAGTAATAAAAGAAGATAACTTTCAGATTTAAGGAGTATGCTTTGAGATAAAAGAAGATAATATTTTGAAAAGTGAATAATAAAAGTAATAAAAGAAGATAACTTTCAGATTTAAGGAGTATGCTTTGAGATAAAAGAAGATAATATTTTGAAAAGTGAATAAATGAAGTGAGAAAAGAAGATAACTTTCAGATTTAAGGAGTATGCTTTGAGATAAAAGAAGATAATATTTTGAAAAGTGAATAATAAAAGTAATAAAAGAAGATAACTTTCAGATTTAAGGAGTATGCTTTGAGATTGAAGATAATATTTTGAAAAGTGAATAAATGAAGTGAGAAAAGAAGATAACTTTCAGATTTAAGGAGTATGCTTTGAGATAAAAGAAGATAATATTTTGAAAAGTGAATAATAAAAGTAATAAAAGAAGATAACTTTCAGATTTAAGGAGTATGCTTTGAGATTGAAGATAATATTTTGAAAAGTGAATAAATGAAGTGAGAAAAGAAGATAACTTTCAGATTTAAGGAGTATGCTTTGAGATAAAAGAAGATAATATTTTGAAAAGTGAATAATAAAAGTAATAAAAGAAGATAACTTTCAGATTTAAGGAGTATGCTTTGAGATTGAAGATAATATTTTGAAAAGTGAATAAATGAAGTGAGAAAAGAAGATAACTTTCAGATTTAAGGAGTATGCTTTGAGATAAAAGAAGATAATATTTTGAAAAGTGAATAAATGAAGTGAGAAAAGAAGATAACTTTCAGATTTAAGGAGTATGCTTTGAGATTGAAGATAATATTTTGAAAAGTGAATAATAAAAGTAATAAAAGAAGATAACTTTCAGATTTAAGGAGTATGCTTTGAGATTGAAGATAATATTTTGAAAAGTGAATAAATGAAGTGAGAAAAGAAGATAACTTTCAGATTTAAGGAGTATGCTTTGAGATAAAAGAAGATAATATTTTGAAAAGTGAATAATAAAAGTAATAAAAGAAGATAACTTTCAGATTTAAGGAGTATGCTTTGAGATTGAAGATAATATTTTGAAAAGTGAATAAATGAAGTGAGAAAAGAAGATAACTTTCAGATTTAAGGAGTATGCTTTGAGATAAAAGAAGATAATATTTTGAAAAGTGAATAATAAAAGTAATAAAAGAAGATAACTTTCAGATTTAAGGAGTATGCTTTGAGATTGAAGATAATATTTTGAAAAGTGAATAAATGAAGTGAGAAAAGAAGATAACTTTCAGATTTAAGGAGTATGCTTTGAGATAAAAGAAGATAATATTTTGAAAAGTGAATAAATGAAGTGAGAAAAGAAGATAACTTTCAGATTTAAGGAGTATGCTTTGAGATTGAAGATAATATTTTGAAAAGTGAATAATAAAAGTAATAAAAGAAGATAACTTTCAGATTTAAGGAGTATGCTTTGAGATTGAAGATAATATTTTGAAAAGTGAATAAATGAAGTGAGAAAAGAAGATAACTTTCAGATTTAAGGAGTATGCTTTGAGATTGAAGATAATATTTTGAAAAGTGAATAAATGAAGTGAGAAAAGAAGATAACTTTCAGATTTAAGGAGTATGCTTTGAGATAAAAGAAGATAATATTTTGAAAAGTGAATAATAAAAGTAATAAAAGAAGATAACTTTCAGATTTAAGGAGTATGCTTTGAGATAAAAGATAATATTTTGAAAAGTGAATAAATGAAGTGAGAAAAGAAGATAACTTTCAGATTTAAGGAGTATGCTTTGAGATAAAAGAAGATAATATTTTGAAAAGTGAATAAATGAAGTGAGAAAAGAAGATAACTTTCAGATTTAAGGAGTATGCTTTGAGATTGAAGATAATATTTTGAAAAGTGAATAATAAAAGTAATAAAAGAAGATAACTTTCAGATTTAAGGAGTATGCTTTGAGATAAAAGAAGATAATATTTTGAAAAGTGAATAATAAAAGTAATAAAAGAAGATAACTTTCAGATTTAAGGAGTATGCTTTGAGATAAAAGAAGATAATATTTTGAAAAGTGAATAATAAAAGTAATAAAAGAAGATAACTTTCAGATTTAAGGAGTATGCTTTGAGATTGAAGATAATATTTTGAAAAGTGAATAAATGAAGTGAGAAAAGAAGATAACTTTCAGATTTAAGGAGTATGCTTTGAGATAAAAGAAGATAATATTTTGAAAAGTGAATAAATGAAGTGAGAAAAGAAGATAACTTTCAGATTTAAGGAGTATGCTTTGAGATAAAAGAAGATAATATTTTGAAAAGTGAATAATAAAAGTAATAAAAGAAGATAACTTTCAGATTTAAGGAGTATGCTTTGAGATAAAAGAAGATAATATTTTGAAAGGTGAATAATAAAAGTAATAAAAGAAGGTAACTTTCAGATTTAAGGAGTATGCTTTGAGATAAAAGATAATATTTTGAAAAGTGAATAAATGAAGTGAGAAAAGAAGATAACTTTCAGATTTAAGGAGTATGCTTTGAGATAAAAGAAGATAATATTTTTAAAAGTGAATAAATGAAGTGAGAAAAGAAGATAACTTTCAGATTTAAGGAGTATGCTTTGAGATAAAAGAAGATAATATTTTGAAAAGTGAATAATAAAAGTAATAAAAGAAGATAACTTTCAGATTTAAGGAGTATGCTTTGAGATTGAAGATAATATTTTGAAAAGTGAATAAATGAAGTGAGAAAAGAAGATAACTTTCAGATTTAAGGAGTATGCTTTGAGATTGAAGATAATATTTTGAAAAGTGAATAATAAAAGTAATAAAAGAAGATAACTTTCAGATTTAAGGAGTATGCTTTGAGATAAAAGAAGAT
>CAMPDV010004098.1:0-35094 GCA_946699065.1 Loxodes magnus | reverse complement strand
AATAAGAAAAGACAGAAAAAGAGTGTGAAGATCATAATTGAAGTATCTAGAAGTTAAATAAGATTTCTAAGAAAAGTGAATAAGAAAGACAGAAAAAGAGTGTGAAGATCATAATTGAAAGTATCTAGAAGTTAAATAAGATTTCTAAGAAAAGTGAATAAGAAAAGATAGAAAAGAGTGTGAAGATCTAATTGAAAGTATCTAGAAGTAAAATAAGATTTCTAAGAAAAGTGAATAAGAAAAGATAGAAAAGAGTGTGAAGATCATAATTGAAAGTATCTAGAAGTAAAATAAGATTTCTAAGAAAAGTGAATAAGAAAAGATAGCAAGAGAGAGCAAAGATATAATTGAAAGTATCTAGAAGTTAAATAAGATTTCTAAGAAAAGTGAATAAGAAAAGACAGAAAAAGAGTGTGAAGATCATAATTGAAAGTATCTAGAAGTTAAATAAGATTTCTAAGAAAAGTGAATAAGAAAAGAGCAGAAAAAGAGTGTGAAGATCATAATTGAAAGTATCTAGAAGTTAAATAAGATTTCTAAGAAAAGTGAATAAGAAAAGACAGATAAGAGTGTGAAGATCATATTGAAAGTATCTAGAAGTAAAATAAGATTTCTAAGAAAGTGAATAAGAAAAGATAGAAAAAGAGTGTGAAGATCCATAATTGAAAGTATCTAGCAGTTAAATAAGATTTCTAAGAAAAGTGATAAGAAAAGATAGAACAAGAGTGTGAAGATCATAATTGAAAGTATCTAGAAGTTAATAAGATTTCTAAGAAAAGTGAATAAGAAAGATAGAAAAGAGTGTGAAGATCATAATTGAAAGTATCTAGAAGTTAAATAAGATTTCTAAGAAAAGTGAATAAGAAAAGACAGATAAGAGTGTGAAGATCATAATTGAAAGTATCTAGAAGTTAAATAAGATTTCTAAGAAAAGTGAATAAGAAAAGATAGAAAAAGAGTGTGAAGATCATAATTGAAAGTATCTAGAAGTTAAATAAGATTTCTAAGAAAAGTGAATAAGAAAAGATAGAAAAAGAGTGTGAAGATCAAATTGAAAGTATCTAGAAGTTAAATAAGATTTCTAAGAAAAGTGAATAAGAAAAGATAGAAAAAGAGTGTGAAGATCATAATTGAAAGTATCTAGAAGTAAAATAAGATTTCTAAGAAAAGTGAATAAGAAAGATAGAAAGAGAGAGCAAAGATCATAATTGAAAGTATCTAGAAGTTAAATAAGATTTCTAAGAAAGTGAATAAGAAAAGATAGAAAAAGAGTGTGAAGATCATAATTGAAAGTATCTAGAAGTTAAATAAGATTTCTAAGAAAAGTGAATAAGAAAAGATAGAAAGAGAGAGCCAAAGATCATAATTGAAAGTATCTAGAAGTTAATAAGATTTCTAAGAAAAGTGATAAGAAAAGACAGAAAAAGAGTGTGAAGATCATAATTGAAAGTATCTAGAAGTTAAATAAGATTTCTAAGAAAAGTGAATAAGAAAAGACAGAAAAAGAGTGTGAAGATCATAATTGAAAGTATCTAGAAGTTAAATAAGATTTCTAAGAAAAGTGAATAAGAAAAGACAGAAAAAGAGTGTGAAGATCATAATTGAAAGTATCTAGAAGTTAAATAAGATTTCTAAGAAAAGTGAATAAGAAAAGATAGAAAAAGAGTGTGAAGATCATAATTGAAAGTATCTAGAAGTTAAATAAGATTTCTAAGAAAAGTGAATAAGAAAGATAGAAAAGAGTGTGAAGATCATAATTGAAAGTATCTAGAAGTTAATAAGATTTCTAAGAAAAGTGAATAAGAAAAGATAGAAAAAGAGTGTGAAGATCATAATTGAAAGTATCTAGAAGTTAAATAAGATTTCTAAGAAAAGTGAATAAGAAAAGATAGAAAGAGAGAGCAAAGATATAATTGAAAGTATCTAGAAGTTAAATAAGATTTCTAAGAAAGTGAATAAGAAAAGAAAGAAAAAGAGTGTGAAGATCATAATTGAAAGTATCTAGATTTTAAATAAGATTTCTAAGAAAAGTGAATAAGAAAAGATAGAAAGAGAGTGTGAAGATCATAATTGAAAGTATCTAGAAGTTAAATAAGATTTCTAAGAAAGTGAATAAGAAAAGATAGAAAGAGAGAGCAAAGATCATAATTGAAAGTATCTAGAAGTTAAATAAGATTTCTAAGAAAAGTAAATAAGAAAAGATAGAAAGAGAGTGTGAAGATCATAATTGAAAGTATCTAGAAGTTAAATAAGATTTCTAAGAAAAGTGAATAAGAAAAGATAGAAAAAGAGTGTGAAGATCATAATTGAAAGTATCTAGAAGTTAAATAAGATTTCTAAGAAAAGTGAATAAGAAAAGATAGAAAAAGAGTGTGAAGATCATAATTGAAAGTATCTAGAAGTAAAATAAGATTTCTAAGAAAAGTGAATAAGAAAAGATAGAAAGAGAGAGCAAAGATCATAATTGAAAGTATCTAGAAGTTAAATAAGATTTCTAAGAAAAGTGAATAAGAAAAGACAGAAAAAGAGTGTGAAGATCATAATTGAAAGTATCTAGAAGTAAAATAAGATTTCTAAGAAAAGTGAATAAGAAAAGACAGAAAAAAGGGTGAAGATCATAATTGAAAGTACCTAGAAGTAAAATAAGATTTCTAAGAAAAGTGAATAAGAAAAGATAGAAAGAGAGAGCAAAGATCATAATTGAAAGTATCTAGAAGTTAAATAAGATTTCTAAGAAAAGTGAATAAGAAAAGATAGAAAAAGAGTGTGAAGATCATAATTGAAAGTATCTAGATTTTAAATAAGATTTCTAAGAAAAGTGAATAAGAAAAGATAGAAAAAGAGTGTGAAGATCATAATTGAAAGTATCTAGATTTTAAATAAGATTTCTAAGAAAAGTGAATAAGAAAAGATAGAAAAAGAGTGTGAAGATCATAATTGAAAGTATCTTGAAGTTAAATAAGATTTCTAAGAAAAGTGAATAAGAAAAGACAGATAAGAGTGTGAAGATCATAATTGAAAGTATCTAGAAGTTAAATAAGATTTCTAAGAAAAGTGAATAAGAAAAGATAGAAAGAGAGAGCAAAGATCATAATTGAAAGTATCTAGAATTTAAATAAGATTTCTAAGAAAAGTGAATAAGAAAAGATTGAAAAAGAGTGTGAAGATCATAATTGAAAGTATCTAGAAGTTAAATAAGATTTCTAAGAAAAGTGATTAAGAAAAGATAGAAAAAGAGTGTGAAGATCATAATTGAAAGTATCTAGAAGTAAAATAAGATTTCTAAGAAAAGTGAATAAGAAAAGATAGAAAGAGAGAGCAAAGATCATAATTGAAAGTATCTAGAAGTTAAATAAGATTTCTAAGAAAAGTGAATAAGAAAAGATAGAAAAAGAGTGTGAAGATCATAATTGAAAGTATCTAGAAGTAAAATAAGATTTCTAAGAAAAGTGAATAAGAAAAGACAGAAAAAAGGGTGAAGATCATAATTGAAAGTATCTAGAAGTAAAATAAGATTTCTAAGAAAAGTGAATAAGAAAAGATAGAAAGAGAGAGCAAAGATCATAATTGAAAGTATCTAGAAGTTAAATAAGATTTCTAAGAAAAGTGAATAAGAAAAGACAGATAAGAGTGTGAAGATCATAATTGAAAGTATCTAGAAGTTAAATAAGATTTCTAAGAAAAGTGAATAAGAAAAGATAGAAAGAGAGAGCAAAGATCATAATTGAAAGTATCTAGAATTTAAATAAGATTTCTAAGAAAAGTGAATAAGAAAAGATTGAAAAAGAGTGTGAAGATCATAATTGAAAGTATCTAGAAGTTAAATAAGATTTCTAAGAAAAGTGAATAAGAAAAGACAGAAAAAAAGGGTGAAGATCATAATTGAAAGTATCTAGAAGTTAAATAAGATTTCTAAGAAAAGTGAATAAGAAAAGACAGAAAAAGAGTGTGAAGATCATAATTGAAAGTATCTTGAAGTTAAATAAGATTTCTAAGAAAAGTGAATAAGAAAAGATAGAAAGAGAGAGCAAAGATCATAATTGAAAGTATCTAGAAGTTAAATAAGATTTCTAAGAAAAGTGAATAAGAAAAGACAGAAAAAGAGTGTGAAGATCATAATTGAAAGTATCTAGAAGTTAAATAAGATTTCTAAGAAAAGTGAATAAGAAAAGATAGAAAAAGAGTGTGAAGATCATAATTGAAAGTATCTAGAAGTAAAATAAGATTTCTAAGAAAAGTGAATAAGAAAAGATAGAAAAAGAGAGCAAAGATCATAATTGAAAGTATCTTGAAGTTAAATAAGATTTCTAAGAAAAGTGAATAAGAAAAGATAGAAAAAGAGTGTGAAGATCATAATTGAAAGTATCTAGATTTTAAATAAGATTTCTAAGAAAAGTGAATAAGAAAAGATAGAAAAAGAGTGTGAAGATCATAATTGAAAGTATCTAGAAGTTAAATAAGATTTCTAAGAAAAGTGAATAAGAAAAGACAGAAAAAAAGGGTGAAGATCATAATTGAAAGTATCTAGAAGTAAAATAAGATTTCTAAGAAAAGTGAATAAGAAAAGATAGAAAAAGAGTGTGAAGATCATAATTGAAAGTATCTAGAAGTTAAATAAGATTTCTAAGAAAAGTGATTAAGAAAAGATAGAAAAAGAGTGTGAAGATCATAATTGAAAGTATCTAGAAGTTAAATAAGATTTCTAAGAAAAGTGAATAAGAAAAGACAGAAAAAAAGGGTGAAGATCATAATTGAAAGTATCTTGAAGTTAAATAAGATTTCTAAGAAAAGTGATTAAGAAAAGATAGAAAAAGAGTGTGAAGATCATAATTGAAAGTATCTAGATTTTAAATAAGATTTCTAAGAAAAGTGAATAAGAAAAGACAGAAAAAAAGGGTGAAGATCATAATTGAAAGTATCTAGAAGTTAAATAAGATTTCTAAGAAAAGTGAATAAGAAAAGATAGAAAGAGAGTGCAAAGATCATAATTGAAAGTATCTAGAAGTTAAATAAGATTTCTAAGAAAAGTGAATAAGAAAAGATAGAAAGAGAGTGCAAAGATCATAATTGAAAGTATCTAGAAGTAAAATAAGATTTCTAAGAAAAGTGAATAAGAAAAGATAGAAAGAGAGTGTGAAGATCATAATTGAAAGTATCTAGAAGTTAAATAAGATTTCTAAGAAAAGTGAATAAGAAAAGATAGAAAAAGAGTGTGAAGATCATAATTGAAAGTATCTAGCAGTTAAATAAGATTTCTAAGAAAAGTGAATAAGAAAAGATAGAAAAAGAGTGTGAAGATCATAATTGAAAGTATCTAGAAGTAAAATAAGATTTCTAAGAAAAGTGAATAAGAAAAGATAGAAAGAGAGTGTGAAGATCATAATTGAAAGTATCTAGAAGTTAAATAAGATTTCTAAGAAAAGTGAATAAGAAAAGACAGAAAAAGAGTGTGAAGATCATAATTGAAAGTATCTAGAAGTTAATAAGATTTCTAAGAAAAGTGAATAAGAAAAGATAGAAAAGAGAGCAAAGATCATAATTGAAAGTATCTAGAAGTTAATAAGATTTCTAAGAAAAGTGAATAAGAAAAGATAGAAAGAGAGTGCAAAGATCATAATTGAAAGTATCTAGAAGTTAAATAAGATTTCTAAGAAAAGTGAATAAGAAAAGATAGAAAGAGAGTGTGAAGATCATAATTGAAAGTATCTAGAAGTTAAATAAGATTTCTAAGAAAAGTGAATAAGAAAAGACAGAAAAAGTGTGTGAAGATCATAATTGAAAGTATCTAGAAGTTAAATAAGATTTCTAAGAAAAGTGAATAAGAAAAGATAGAAAAAGAGTGTGAAGATCATAATTGAAAGTATCTAGAAGTTAAATAAGATTTCTAAGAAAAGTGAATAAGAAAAGATAGAAAGAGAGAGCAAAGATCATAATTGAAAGTATCTAGAAGTTAAATAAGATTTCTAAGAAAAGTGAATAAGAAAAGACAGAAAAAAGGGTGAAGATCATAATTGAAAGTATCTAGAAGTTAAATAAGATTTCTAAGAAAAGTGAATAAGAAAAGATAGAAAAAGAGTGTGAAGATCATAATTGAAAGTATCTAGAAGTTAAATAAGATTTCTAAGAAAAGTGAATAAGAAAAGATAGAAAAAGAGTGTGAAGATCATAATTGAAAGTATCTAGAAGTTAAATAAGATTTCTAAGAAAAGTGAATAAGAAAAGATAGAAAAAGAGTGTGAAGATCATAATTGAAAGTATCTAGAAGTAAAATAAGAATTCTAAGAAAAGTGAATAAGAAAAGATAGAAAGAGAGTGTGAAGATCATAATTGAAAGTATCTAGAAGTTAAATAAGATTTCTAAGAAAAGTGAATAAGAAAAGACAGAAAAAGAGTGTGAAGATCATAATTGAAAGTATCTAGAAGTTAAATAAGATTTCTAAGAAAAGTGAATAAGAAAAGATAGAAAAAGAGAGCAAAGATCATAATTGAAAGTATCTAGAAGTTAAATAAGATTTCTAAGAAAAGTGAATAAGAAAAGATAGAAAAAGAGAGCAAAGATCATAATTGAAAGTATCTAGAAGTTAAATAAGATTTCTAAGAAAAGTGAATAAGAAAAGATAGAAAGAGAGTGCAAAGATCATAATTGAAAGTATCTAGAAGTTAAATAAGATTTCTAAGAAAAGTGAATAAGAAAAGATAGAAAGAGAGTGTGAAGATCATAATTGAAAGTATCTAGAAGTTAAATAAGATTTCTAAGAAAAGTGAATAAGAAAAGATAGAAAAAGAGAGCAAAGATCATAATTGAAAGTATCTAGAAGTTAAATAAGATTTCTAAGAAAAGTGAATAAGAAAAGATAGAAAAAGAGTGTGAAGATCATAATTGAAAGTATCTAGAAGTTAAATAAGATTTCTAAGAAAAGTGAATAAGAAAAGATAGAAAAAGAGTGTGAAGATCATAATTGAAAGTATCTAGAAGTAAAATAAGATTTCTAAGAAAAGTGAATAAGAAAAGATAGAAAAAGAGTGTGAAGATCATAATTGAAAGTATCTAGAAGTAAAATAAGATTTCTAAGAAAAGTGAATAAGAAAAGATAGAAAAAGAGTGTGAAGATCATAATTGAAAGTATCTAGAAGTTAAATAAGATTTCTAAGAAAAGTGAATAAGAAAAGATAGAAAAAGAGTGTGAAGATCATAATTGAAAGTATCTAGAAGTAAAATAAGATTTCTAAGAAAAGTGAATAAGAAAAGATAGAAAGAGAGAGCAAAGATCATAATTGAAAGTATCTAGAAGTTAAATAAGATTTCTAAGAAAAGTGAATAAGAAAAGAAAGAAAAAGAGTGTGAAGATCATAATTGAAAGTATCTAGATTTTAAATAAGATTTCTAAGAAAAGTGAATAAGAAAAGATAGAAAGAGAGTGTGAAGATCATAATTGAAAGTATCTAGAAGTTAATAAGATTTCTAAGAAAAGTGAATAAGAAAAGATAGAAAGAGAGAGCAAAGATCATAATTGAAAGTATCTAGAAGTTAAATAAGATTTCTAAGAAAAGTAAATAAGAAAAGATAGAAAGAGAGTGTGAAGATCATAATTGAAAGTATCTAGAAGTTAAATAAGATTTCTAAGAAAAGTGAATAAGAAAAGATAGAAAAAGAGTGTGAAGATCATAATTGAAAGTATCTAGAAGTTAAATAAGATTTCTAAGAAAAGTGAATAAGAAAAGATAGAAAGAAAAAGCAAAGATCATAATTGAAAGTATCTAGAAGTTAAATAAGATTTCTAAGAAAAGTAAATAAGAAAAGATAGAAAGAGAGTGTGAAGATCATAATTGAAAGTATCTAGAAGTAAAATAAGATTTCTAAGAAAAGTGAATAAGAAAAGATAGAAAGAGAGAGCAAAGATCATAATTGAAAGTATCTAGAAGTAAAATAAGATTTCTAAGAAAAGTGAATAAGAAAAGACAGAAAAAGAGTGTGAAGATCATATATGAAAGTATCTAGATTTTAAATAAGATTTCTAAGAAAAGTGAATAAGAAAAGATAGAAAAAGAGTGTGAAGATCATAATTGAAAGTATCTAGAAGTTAAATAAGATTTCTAAGAAAAGTGAATAAGAAAAGATAGAAAGAGAGAGCAAAGATCATAATTGAAAGTATCTAGAAGTAAAATAAGATTTCTAAGAAAAGTGAATAAGAAAAGATAGAAAAAGAGTGTGACGATCATAATTGAAAGTATCTAGAAGTTAAATAAGATTTCTAAGAAAAGTGAATAAGAAAAGATAGAAAAAGAGTGTGAAGATCATAATTGAAAGTATCTAGAAGTAAAATAAGATTTCTAAGAAAAGTGAATAAGAAAAGATAGAAAAAGAGTGTGAAGATCATAATTGAAAGTATCTAGAAGTAAAATAAGATTTCTAAGAAAAGTGATAAGAAAAGATAGAAAAAGAGTGTGAAGATCATAATTGAAAGTATCTAGAAGTTAAATAAGATTTCTAAGAAAAGTGAATAAGAAAAGATAGAAAAAGAGTGTGAAGATCATAATTGAAAGTATCTAGAAGTTAAATAAGATTTCTAAGAAAAGTGAATAAGAAAAGATAGAAAGAGAGAGCAAAGATCATAATTGAAAGTATCTAGAAGTTAAATAAGATTTCTAAGAAAAGTGAATAAGAAAAGATAGAAACAGAGTGTGAAGATCATAATTGAAAGTATCTAGAAGTTAAATAAGATTTCTAAGAAAAGTGAATAAGAAAAGATAGAAAGAGAGAGCAAAGATCATAATTGAAAGTATCTAGATTTTAAATAAGATTTCTAAGAAAAGTGAATAAGAAAAGATAGAAAAAGAGTGTGAAGATCATAATTGAAAGTATCTAGAAGTTAAATAAGATTTCTAAGAAAAGTGAATAAGAAAAGATAGAAAAAGAGTGTGAAGATCATAATTGAAAGTATCTAGAAGTTAAATAAGATTTCTAAGAAAAGTGAATAGAAAAGATAGAAAGAGAGTGTGAAGATCATAATTGAAAGTATCTAGAAGTTAAATAAGATTTCTAAGAAAAGTGAATAAGAAAAGATAGAAAGAAAGAGCAAAGATCATAATTGAAAGTATCTAGAAGTTAAATAAGATTTCTAAGAAAAGTGAATAAGAAAAGACAGAAAAAGAGTGTGAAGATCATAATTGAAAGTATCTAGAAGTTAAATAAGATTTCTAAGAAAAGTGAATAAGAAAAGATAGAAAAAGAGAGCAAAGATCATAATTGAAAGTATCTAGAAGTTAAATAAGATTTCTAAGAAAAGTGAATAAGAAAAGATAGAAAAGAGAGCAAAGATCATAATTGAAAGTATCTAGAAGTTAAATAAGATTTCTAAGAAAAGTGAATAGAAAAGATAGAAAGAGAGTGCAAAGATCATAATTGAAAGTATCTAGAAGTTAAATAAGATTTCTAAGAAAAGTGAATAAGAAAAGATAGAAGAGAGTGTGAAGATCATAATTGAAAGTATCTAGAAGTTAAATAAGATTTCTAAGAAAAGTGAATAAGAAAAGATAGAAAAAGAGTGTGAAGATCATAATTGAAAGTATCTAGAAGTTAAATAAGATTTCTAAGAAAAGTGAATAAGAAAAGATAGAAAAAGAGTGTGAAGATCATAATTGAAAGTATCTAGAAGTTAAATAAGATTTCTAAGAAAAGTGAATAAGAAAAGATAGAAAAAGAGTGTGAAGATCATAATTGAAAGTATCTAGAAGTAAAATAAGATTTCTAAGAAAAGTGAATAAGAAAAGATAGAAAAAGAGTGTGAAGATCATAATTGAAAGTATCTAGAAGTAAAATAAGATTTCTAAGAAAAGTGAATAAGAAAAGATAGAAAGAGAGAGTGAAGATCATAATTGAAAGTATCTAGAAGTTAAATAAGATTTCTAAGAAAAGTGAATAAGAAAAGACAGAAAAAAAGGGTGAAGATCATAATTGAAAGTATCTAGATTTTAAATAAGATTTCTAAGAAAAGTGAATAAGAAAGATAGAAAAAGAGTGTGAAGATCATAATTGAAAGTATCTGAAGTTAAATAAGATTTCTAAGAAAAGTGAATAAGAAAAGATAGAAAAAGAGTGTGAAGATCATAATTGAAAGTATCTAGAAGTTAATAAGATTTCTAAGAAAAGTGAATAAGAAAAGATAGAAAGAGAGTGTGAAGATCATAATTGAAAGTATCTAGAAGTAAAATAAGATTTCTAAGAAAAGTGATTAAGAAAAGATAGAAAAAGAGTGTGAAGATCATAATTGAAAGTATCTAGAAGTTAAATAAGATTTCTAAGAAAAGTGAATAAGAAAAGATAGAAAAAGAGTGTGAAGATCATAATTGAAAGTATCTAGAAGTTAAATAAGATTTCTAAGAAAAGTGAATAAGAAAAGACAGAAAAAAAGGGTGAAGATCATAATTGAAAGTATCTAGAAGTTAAATAAGATTTCTAAGAAAAGTGAATAAGAAAAGATAGAAAAAGAGTGTGAAGATCATAATTGAAAGTATCTAGAAGTAAAATCAGATTTCTAAGAAAGTGAATAAGAAAAGATAGAAAGAGAGAGCAAAGATCATAATTGAAAGTATCTAGAAGTAAAATAAGATTTCTAAGAAAGTGATTAAGAAAAGATAGAAAAGAGTGTGAAGATCATAATTGAAAGTATCTAGAAGTTAAATAAGATTTCTAAGAAAAGTGAATAAGAAAGATAGAAAAAGAGTGTGAAGATCATAATTGAAAGTATCTAGAAGTTAAATAAGATTTCTAAGAAAAGTAAATAAGAAAAGATAGAAAGAGAGAGCAAAGATCATAATTGAAAGTATCTAGAAGTTAAATAATATTTCTAAGAAAAGTGAATAAGAAAAGATAGAAAAAGAGTGTGAAGATCATAATTGAAAGTATCTAGAAGTTAAATAAGATTTCTAAGAAAGTGAATAAGAAAAGACAGATAAGAGTGTGAAGATCATAATTGAAAGTATCTAGAAGTTAAATAAGATTTCTAAGAAAAGTGAATAAGAAAAGATAGAAAAAGAGTGTGAAGATCATAATTGAAAGTATCTAGAAGTTAAATAAGATTTCTAAGAAAAGTGATTAAGAAAAGATAGAAAAAAAGGGTGAAGATCATAATTGAAAGTATCTAGAAGTTAAATAAGATTTCTAAGAAAAGTGAATAAGAAAAGATAGAAAAAGAGAGCAAAGATCATAATTGAAAGTATCTAGAAGTTAAATAAGATTTCTAAGAAAAGTGAATAAGAAAAGATAGAAAAAAAGGGTGAAGATCATAATTGAAAGTATCTAGAAGTTAAATAAGATTCTAAGAAAAGTGATTAAGAAAAGATAGAAAAGAGTGTGAAGATCATAATTGAAAGTATCTAGAAGTTAAATAATATTTCTAAGAAAAGTGAATAAGAAAAGACAGAAAAAAAGGGTGAAGATCATAATTGAAAGTATCTAGAAGTAAAATAAGATTTCTACGAAAAGTGAATAAGAAAAGATAGAAAAAGAGTGTGAAGATCATAATTGAAAGTATCTAGAAGTAAAATAAGATTTCTAAGAAAAGTGAATAAGAAAAGATAGAAGAGAGAGCAAAGATCATAATTGAAAGTATCTAGAAGTAAAATAAGATTTCTAAGAAAAGTGAATAAGAAAAGATAGAAAAAGAGTGTGAAGATCATAATTGAAAGTATCTAGAAGTTAAATAAGATTTCTAAGAAAAGTGAATAAGAAAAGATAGAAAAAGAGTGTGAAGATCATAATTGAAAGTATCTAGAAGTTAAAAATAAAATCATTACGGGGGGGAAGGGGGGGGGGGGGGATGGGGGGGGGGGATTTCTATTTAACTTCTAGATACTTTCAATTATGATCTTCACACTCTTTTTCTATCTTTTCGTATTCACTTTTCTTAGAAATCTTATTTAACTTCTAGATACTTTCAATTATGATCTTCACACTCTTTTTCTATCTTTTCTTATTCACTTTTCTTAGAAATCTTATTTTACTTCTAGATACTTTCAATTATGATCTTTGCTCTCTCTTTCTATCTTTTCTTATTCACTTTTCTTAGAAATCTTATTTTACTTCTAGATACTTTCAATTATGATCTTCACACTCTTTTTCTATCTTTTCTTATTCACTTTTCTTAGAAATCTTATTTTACTTCTAGATACTTTCAATTATGATCTTCACCCTTTTTTTCTGTCTTTTCTTATTCACTTTTCTTAGAAATATTATTTAACTTCTAGATACTTTCAATTATGATCTTCACACTCTTTTTCTATCTTTTCTTAATCACTTTTCTTAGAAATCTTATTTAACTTCTAGATACTTTCAATTATGATCTTCACCCTTTTTTTCTATCTTTTCTTATTCACTTTTCTTAGAAATCTTATTTAACTTCTAGATACTTTCAATTATGATCTTTGCTCTCTTTTTCTATCTTTTCTTATTCACTTTTCTTAGAAATCTTATTTAACTTCTAGATACTTTCAATTATGATCTTCACCTTTTTTTTCTATCTTTTCTTAATCACTTTTCTTAGAAATCTTATTTAACTTCTAGATACTTTCAATTATGATCTTCACACTCTTTTTCTATCTTTTCTTATTCACTTTTCTTAGAAATCTTATTTAACTTCTAGATACTTTCATTATGATCTTCACACTCTTATCTGTCTTTTCTTATTCACTTTTCTTAGAAATCTTATTTAACTTCTAGATACTTTCAATTATGATCTTCACACTCTTTTTCTATCTTTTCTTATTCACTTTTCTTAGAAATATTATTTAACTTCTAGATACTTTCAATTATGATCTTTGCTCTCTCTTTCTATCTTTTCTTATTTACTTTTCTTAGAAATCTTATTTAACTTCTAGATACTTTCAATTATGATCTTCACACTCTTTTTCTATCTTTTCTTATTCACTTTTCTAGAAATCTTATTTAACTTCTAGATACTTTCAATTATGATCTTCACACTCTTTTTCTATCTTTTCTTAATCACTTTTCTTAGAAATCTTATTTTACTTCTAGATACTTTCAATTATGATCTTTGCTCTCTCTTTCTATCTTTTCTTATTCACTTTTCTTAGAAATCTTATTTTACTTCTAGATACTTTCAATTATGATCTTCACACTCTTTTTCTATCTTTTCTTATTCACTTTTCTTAGAAATCTTATTTAACTTCTAGATACTTTTCAATTATGATCTTCACCCTTTTTTTCTGTCTTTTCTTATTCACTTTTCTTAGAAATCTTATTTAACTTCTAGATACTTTCAATTATGATCTTCACACTCTTTTTCTATCTTTCTTATTCACTTTTCTTAGAAATCTTATTTAACTTCTAGATACTTTCAATTATGATCTTCACACTCTTTTTCTATCTTTCTTAATCACTTTTCTTAGAAATCTTATTTTACTTCTAGATACTTTCAATTATGATCTTCACACTCTCTTTCTATCTTTTCTTATTCACTTTTCTTAGAAATCTTATTTAACTTCTAGATACTTTCAATTATGATCTTCACACTCTTTTTCTATCTTTTCTTATTCACTTTTCTTAGAAATCTTATTTAACTTCTAGATACTTTCAATTATGATCTTCACACTCTTTTTCTATCTTTTCTTATTCACTTTTCTTAGAAATCTTATTTAAAATCTAGATACTTTCAATTATGATCTTCACCCTTTTTTTCTGTCTTTTCTTATTCACTTTTCTTAGAATCTTATTTAACTTCTAGATACTTTCAATTATGATCTTCACTCTCTCTTTCTATCTTTTCTTATTCACTTTTCTTAGAAATCTTATTTTACTTCTAGATACTTTCAATTATGATCTTCACACTCTTTTTTCTATCTTTTCTTATTCACTTTTCTTAGAAATCTTATTTTACTTCTAGATACTTTCAATTATGATCTTCACACTCTTTTTCTATCTTTTCTTATTCACTTTTCTTAGAAATCTTATTTAACTTCTAGATACTTTCAATTATGATCTTCACACTCTTTTTCTATCTTTTCTTATTCACTTTTCTTAGAAATCTTATTTAACTTCTAGATACTTTCAATTATGATCTTCACACTCTTTTTCTATCTTTTCTTATTCACTTTTCTTAGAAATCTTATTTAACTTCTAGATACTTTCAATTATGATCTTCACACTCTCTTTCTATCTTTTCTTATTCACTTTTCTTAGAAATCTTATTTAACTTCTAGATACTTTCAATTATGATCTTTGCACTCTCTTTCTATCTTTTCTTATTCACTTTTCTTAGAAATCTTATTTAACTTCTAGATACTTTCAATTATGATCTTTGCTCTCTTTTTCTATCTTTTCTTATTCACTTTTCTTAGAAATCTTATTTAACTTCTAGATACTTCAATTATGATCTTTGCTCTCTTTTTCTATCTTTCTTATTCACTTTTCTTAGAAATCTTATTTAACTTCTAGATACTTTCAATATGATCTTCACACTCTTTTTCTGTCTTTTCTTATTCACTTTTCTTAGAAATCTTATTTAACTTCTAGATACTTTCAATTATGATCTTTGCTCTTTCTTTCTATCTTTTCTTATTCACTTTTCTTAGAAATCTTATTTAACTTCTAGATACTTTCAATTATGATCTTCACACTCTCTTTCTATCTTTTCTTATTCACTTTTCTTAGAAATCTTATTTAACTTCTAGATACTTTCAATTATGATCTTCACACTCTTTTTCTATCTTTTCTTTTCACTTTTCTTAGAAATCTTATTTAACTTCTAGATACTTTCAATTATGATCTTCACACTCTTTTTCTATCTTTTCTTATTCACTTTTCTTAGAAATCTTATTTAAAATCTAGATACTTTCAATTATGATCTTTGCTCTCTCTTTCTATCTTTTCTTATTCACTTTTCTTAGAAATCTTATTTAACTTCTAGATACTTTCAATTATGATCTTCACACTCTTTTTCTATCTTTTCTTATTCACTTTTCTTAGAAATCTTATTTAACTTCTAGATACTTTCAATTATGATCTTTGCTCTCTCTTTCTATCTTTTCTTATTCACTTTTCTTAGAAATCTTATTTAACTTCTAGATACTTTCAATTATGATCTTCACACTCTTTTTCTATCTTTTCTTATTCACTTTTCTTAGAAATCTTATTTAACTTCTAGATACTTTCAATTATGATCTTCACACTCTTTTTCTATCTTTTCTTATTCACTTTTCTTAGAAATCTTATTTTACTTCTAGATACTTTCAATTATGATCTTCACACTCTTTTTCTATCTTTTCTTATTCACTTTTCTTAGAAATCTTATTTTACTTCTAGATACTTTCAATTATGATCTTCACACTCTTTTTCTATCTTTTCTTATTCACTTTTCTTAGAATCTTATTTAACTTCTAGATACTTTCAATTATGATCTTCACACTCTTTTTCTATCTTTTCTTATTCACTTTTCTTAGAAATCTTATTTTACTTCTAGATACTTTCAATTATGATCTTTGCTCTCTCTTTCTATCTTTTCTTATTCACTTTTCTTAGAAATCTTATTTAACTTCTAGATACTTTCAATTATGATCTTCACACTCTTTTTCTATCTTTTCTTATTCACTTTTCTTAGAAATCTTATTTAAAATCTAGATACTTTCATATATGATCTTCACACTCTTTTTCTGTCTTTTCTTATTCACTTTTCTTAGAAATCTTATTTTACTTCTAGATACTTTCAATTATGATCTTTGCTCTCTCTTTCTATCTTTTCTTATTCACTTTTCTTAGAAATCTTATTTTACTTCTAGATACTTTCAATTATGATCTTCACACTCTCTTTCTATCTTTTCTTATTTACTTTTCTTAGAAATCTTATTTAACTTCTAGATACTTTCAATTATGATCTTTGCTTTTTCTTTCTATCTTTTCTTATTCACTTTTCTTAGAAATCTTATTTAACTTCTAGATACTTTCAATTATGATCTTCACACTCTTTTCTATCTTTTCTTATTCACTTTTCTTAGAAATCTTATTTAACTTCTAGATACTTTCAATTATGATCTTCACACTCTCTTTCTATCTTTTCTTATTTACTTTTCTTAGAAATCTTATTTAACTTCTAGATACTTTCAATTATGATCTTTGCTCTCTCTTTCTATCTTTTCTTATTCACTTTCTTAGAATCTTATTTAACTTCTAGATACTTTCAATTATGATCTTCACACTCTCTTTCTATCTTTTCTTATTCACTTTTCTTAGAAATCTTATTTAAAATCTAGATACTTTCAATTATGATCTTCACACTCTTTTTCTTTCTTTTCTTATTCACTTTTCTTAGAAATCTTATTTAACTTCTAGATACTTTCAATTATGATCTTTGCTCTCTCTTTCTATCTTTTCTTATTCACTTTTCTTAGAAATCTTATTTTACTTCTAGATACTTTCAATTATGATCTTCACACTCTTTTTCTATCTTTTCTTATTCACTTTTCTTAGAAATCTTATTTAACTTCTAGATACTTTCAATTATGATCTTCACACTCTTTTTCTATCTTTTCTTATTCACTTTTCTTAGAAATCTTATTTTACTTCTAGATACTTTCAATTATGATCTTCACACTCTTTTTCTATCTTTTCTTATTCACTTTTCTTAGAAATCTTATTTTACTTCTAGATACTTTCAATTATGATCTTCACACTCTTTTTCTATCTTTTCTTATTCACTTTTCTTAGAAATCTTATTTAACTTCTAGATACTTTCAATTATGATCTTCACACTCTTTTTCTATCTTTTCTTATTCACTTTTCTTAGAAATCTTATTTAACTTCTAGATACTTTCAATTATGATCTTTGCTCTCTTTTTCTATCTTTTCTTATTCACTTTTCTTAGAAATCTTATTTAACTTCTAGATACTTTCAATTATGATCTTCACACTCTCTTTCTATCTTTTCTTATTCACTTTTCTTAGAAATCTTATTTAACTTCTAGATACTTTCAATTATGATCTTTGCACTCTCTTTCTATCTTTTCTTATTCACTTTTCTTAGAAATCTTATTTAACTTCTAGATACTTTCAATTATGATCTTTGCTCTCTTTTTCTATCTTTTCTTATTCACTTTTCTTAGAAATCTTATTTAACTTCTAGATACTTTCAATTATGATCTTTGCTCTCTTTTTCTATCTTTTCTTATTCACTTTTCTTAGAAATCTTATTTAACTTCTAGATACTTTCAATTATGATCTTCACACTCTTTTTCTGTCTTTTCTTATTCACTTTTCTTAGAAATCTTATTTAACTTCTAGATACTTTCAATTATGATCTTCACACTCTCTTTCTATCTTTTCTTATTCACTTTTCTTAGAATTCTTATTTTACTTCTAGATACTTTCAATTATGATCTTCACACTCTTTTTCTATCTTTTCTTATTCACTTTTCTTAGAAATCTTATTTAACTTCTAGATACTTTCAATTATGATCTTCACACTCTTTTTCTATCTTTTCTTATTCACTTTTCTTAGAAATCTTATTTAACTTCTAGATACTTTCAATTATGATCTTCACACTCTTTTTCTATCTTTTCTTATTCACTTTTCTTAGAAATCTTATTTAACTTCTAGATACTTTCAATTATGATCTTCACCCTTTTTTCTGTCTTTTCTTATTCACTTTTCTTAGAAATCTTATTTAACTTCTAGATACTTTCAATTATGATCTTTGCTCTCTCTTTCTATCTTTTCTTATTCACTTTTCTTAGAAATCTTATTTAACTTCTAGATACTTTCAATTATGATCTTCACACTCTTTTTCTATCTTTTCTTATTCACTTTTCTTAGAAATCTTATTTAACTTCTAGATACTTTCAATTATGATCTTCACACACTTTTTCTGTCTTTTCTTATTCACTTTTCTTAGAAATCTTATTTAACTTCTAGATACTTTCAATTATGATCTTCACACTCTCTTTCTATCTTTTCTTATTCACTTTTCTTAGAAATCTTATTTAACTTCTAGATACTTTCAATTATGATCTTTGCACTCTCTTTCTATCTTTTCTTATTCACTTTTCTTAGAAATCTTATTTAACTTCTAGATACTTTCAATTATGATCTTTGCTCTCTTTTTCTATCTTTTCTTATTCACTTTTCTTAGAAATCTTATTTAACTTCTAGATACTTTCAATTATGATCTTCACACTCTTTTTCTGTCTTTTCTTATTCACTTTTCTTAGAAATCTTATTTAACTTCTAGATACTTTCAATTATGATCTTCACACTCTCTTTCTATCTTTTCTTATTCACTTTTCTTAGAAATCTTATTTTACTTCTAGATACTTTCAATTATGATCTTCACACTCTTTTTCTATCTTTTCTTATTCACTTTTCTTAGAAATCTTATTTAACTGCTAGATACTTTCAATTATGATCTTCACACTCTTTTTCTATCTTTTCTTATTCACTTTTCTTAGAAATCTTATTTAACTTCTAGATACTTTCAATTATGATCTTCACACTCTCTTTCTATCTTTTCTTATTCACTTTTCTTAGAAATCTTATTTTACTTCTAGATACTTTCAATTATGATCTTTGCACTCTCTTTCTATCTTTTCTTATTCACTTTTCTTAGAAATCTTATTTAACTTCTAGATACTTTCAATTATGATCTTTGCACTCTCTTTCTATCTTTTCTTATTCACTTTTCTTAGAAATCTTATTTAACTTCTAGATACTTTCAATTATGATCTTCACACTCTTTTTCTGTCTTTTCTTATTCACTTTTCTTAGAAATCTTATTTAACTTCTAGATACTTTCAATTATGATCTTCACACTCTCTTTCTATCTTTTCTTATTCACTTTTCTTAGAAATCTTATTTAACTTCTAGATACTTTCAATTATGATCTTTGCACTCTTTTTCTATCTTTTCTTATTCACTTTTCTTAGAAATCTTATTTAACTTCTAGATACTTTCAATTATGATCTTCACACTCTCTTTCTATCTTTTCTTATTCACTTTTCTTAGAAATCTTATTTAACTTCTAGATACTTTCAATTATGATCTTCACACTCTTTTTCTATCTTTTCTTATTCACTTTTCTTAGAAATCTTATTTAACTTCTAGATACTTTCAATTATGATCTTCACCCTTTTTTCTGTCTTTTCTTATTCACTTTTCTTAGAAATCTTATTTAACTTCTAGATACTTTCAATTATGATCTTTGCTCTCTCTTTCTATCTTTTCTTATTCACTTTTCTTAGAAATCTTATTTAACTTCTAGATACTTTCAATTATGATCTTCACACTCTCTTTCTATCTTTTCTTATTTACTTTTCTTAGAAATCTTATTTAACTTCTAGATACTTTCAATTATGATCTTTGCTCTCTTTTTCTATCTTTTCTTATTCACTTTTCTTAGAAATCTTATTTAACTTCTAGATACTTTCAATTATGATCTTCACACTCTCTTTCTATCTTTTCTTATTTACTTTTCTTAGAAATCTTATTTAACTTCTAGATACTTTCAATTATGATCTTTGCTCTTTCTTTCTATCTTTTCTTATTCACTTTTCTTAGAAATCTTATTTAACTTCTAGATACTTTCAATTATGATCTTCACACTCTTTTTCTATCTTTTCTTATTCACTTTTCTTAGAAATCTTATTTAACTTCTAGATACTTTCAATTATGATCTTCACACTCTCTTTCTATCTTTTCTTATTTACTTTTCTTAGAAATCTTATTTAACTTCTAGATACTTTCAATTATGATCTTTGCTCTCTCTTTCTATCTTTTCTTATTCACTTTTCTTAGAAATCTTATTTAACTTCTAGATACTTTCAATTATGATCTTCACACTCTCTTTCTATCTTTTCTTATTCACTTTTCTTAGAAATCTTATTTAAAATCTAGATACTTTCAATTATGATCTTCACACTCTTTTTCTTTCTTTTCTTATTCACTTTTCTTAGAAATCTTATTTAACTTCTAGATACTTTCAATTATGATCTTTGCTCTCTCTTTCTATCTTTTCTTATTCACTTTTCTTAGAAATCTTATTTTACTTCTAGATACTTTCAATTATGATCTTCACACTCTTTTTCTATCTTTTCTTATTCACTTTTCTTAGAAATCTTATTTAACTGCTAGATACTTTCAATTATGATCTTCACACTCTTTTTCTATCTTTTCTTATTCACTTTTCTTAGAAATCTTATTTAACTTCTAGATACTTTCAATTATGATCTTCACACTCTCTTTCTATCTTTTCTTATTCACTTTTCTTAGAAATCTTATTTAACTTCTAGATACTTTCAATTATGATCTTCACACTCTTTTTCTATCTTTTCTTATTCACTTTTCTTAGAAATCTTATTTAACTTCTAGATACTTTCAATTATGATCTTTGCACTCTCTTTCTATCTTTTCTTATTCACTTTTCTTAGAAATCTTATTTAACTTCTAGATACTTTCAATTATGATCTTCACACTCTTTTTCTGTCTTTTCTTATTCACTTTTCTTAGAAATCTTATTTAACTTCTAGATACTTTCAATTATGATCTTCACACTCTCTTTCTATCTTTTCTTATTCACTTTTCTTAGAAATCTTATTTAACTTCTAGATACTTTCAATTATGATCTTTGCACTCTTTTTCTATCTTTTCTTATTCACTTTTCTTAGAAATCTTATTTAACTTCTAGATACTTTCAATTATGATCTTTGCTCTCTTTTTCTATCTTTTCTTATTCACTTTTCTTAGAAATCTTATTTAACTTCTAGATACTTTCAATTATGATCTTCACACTCTTTTTCTGTCTTTTCTTATTCACTTTTCTTAGAAATCTTATTTAACTTCTAGATACTTTCAATTATGATCTTCACACTCTCTTTCTATCTTTTCTTATTCACTTTTCTTAGAAATCTTATTTTACTTCTAGATACTTTCAATTATGATCTTCACACTCTTTTTCTATCTTTTCTTATTCACTTTTCTTAGAAATCTTATTTAACTGCTAGATACTTTCAATTATGATCTTCACACTCTTTTTCTATCTTTTCTTATTCACTTTTCTTAGAAATCTTATTTAACTTCTAGATACTTTCAATTATGATCTTCACACTCTTTTTCTATCTTTTCTTATTCACTTTTCTTAGAAATCTTATTTAACTTCTAGATACTTTCAATTATGATCTTCACCCTTTTTTCTGTCTTTTCTTATTCACTTTTCTTAGAAATCTTATTTAACTTCTAGATACTTTCAATTATGATCTTTGCTCTCTCTTTCTATCTTTTCTTATTCACTTTTCTTAGAAATCTTATTTAACTTCTAGATACTTTCAATTATGATCTTCACACTCTCTTTCTATCTTTTCTTATTTACTTTTCTTAGAAATCTTATTTAACTTCTAGATACTTTCAATTATGATCTTTGCTCTCTTTTTCTGTCTTTTCTTATTCACTTTTCTTAGAAATCTTATTTAACTTCTAGATACTTTCAATTATGATCTTCACACTCTCTTTCTATCTTTTCTTATTCACTTTTCTTAGAAATCTTATTTAACTTCTAGATACTTTCAATTATGATCTTTGCTCTTTCTTTCTATCTTTTCTTATTCACTTTTCTTAGAAATCTTATTTAACTTCTAGATACTTTCAATTATGATCTTCACACTCTTTTTCTATCTTTTCTTATTCACTTTTCTTAGAAATCTTATTTAACTTCTAGATACTTTCAATTATGATCTTCACACTCTCTTTCTATCTTTTCTTATTTACTTTTCTTAGAAATCTTATTTAACTTCTAGATACTTTCAATTATGATCTTTGCTCTCTCTTTCTATCTTTTCTTATTCACTTTTCTTAGAAATCTTATTTAACTTCTAGATACTTTCAATTATGATCTTCACACTCTCTTTCTATCTTTTCTTATTCACTTTTCTTAGAAATCTTATTTAAAATCTAGATACTTTCAATTATGATCTTCACACTCTTTTTCTTTCTTTTCTTATTCACTTTTCTTAGAAATCTTATTTAACTTCTAGATACTTTCAATTATATCTTTGCTCTCTCTTTCTATCTTTTCTTATTCACTTTTCTTAGAAATCTTATTTAACTTCTAGATACTTTCAATTATGATCTTCACACTCTTTTTCTATCTTTTCTTATTCACTTTTCTTAGAAATCTTATTTAACTTCTAGATACTTTCAATTATGATCTTCACACTCTTTTTCTATCTTTTCTTATTCACTTTTCTTAGAAATCTTATTTAACTTCTAGATACTTTCAATTATGATCTTCACACTCTTTTTCTATCTTTTCTTATTCACTTTTCTTAGAAATCTTATTTAACTTCTAGATACTTTCAATTATGATCTTCACACTCTTTTTCTGTCTTTTCTTATTCACTTTTCTTAGAAATCTTATTTAACTTCTAGATACTTTCAATTATGATCTTCACACTCTTTTTCTGTCTTTTCTTATTCACTTTTCTTAGAAATCTTATTTAACTTCTAGATACTTTCAATTATGATCTTCACACTCTTTTTCTGTCTTTTCTTATTCACTTTTCTTAGAAATCTTATTTAACTTCTAGATACTTTCAATTATGATCTTTGCTCTCTCTTTCTATCTTTTCTTATTCACTTTTCTTAGAAATCTTATTTAACTTCTAGATACTTTCAATTATGATCTTCACACTCTTTTTCTATCTTTTCTTATTCACTTTTCTTAGAAATCTTATTTAACTTCTAGATACTTTCAATTATGATCTTTGCTCTCTCTTTCTATCTTTTCTTATTCACTTTTCTTAGAAATCTTATTTTACTTCTAGATACTTTCAATTATGATCTTCACACTCTTTTTCTATCTTTTCTTATTCACTTTTCTTAGAAATCTTATTTAACTTCTAGATACTTTCAATTATGATCTTCACACTCTTTTTCTATCTTTTCTTATTCACTTTTCTTAGAAATCTTATTTAACTTCTAGATACTTTCAATTATGATCTTCACACTCTTTTTCTATCTTTTCTTATTCACTTTTCTTAGAAATCTTATTTAACTTCTAGATACTTTCAATTATGATCTTCACACTCTTATCTGTCTTTTCTTATTCACTTTTCTTAGAAATCTTATTTAACTTCTAGATACTTTCAATTATGATCTTCACACTCTTTTTCTATCTTTTCTTATTCACTTTTCTTAGAAATCTTATTTAACTTCTAGATACTTTCAATTATGATCTTCACACTCTTTTTCTATCTTTTCTTATTCACTTTTCTTAGAAATCTTATTTAACTGCTAGATACTTTCAATTATGATCTTCACACTCTTTTTCTATCTTTTCTTATTCACTTTTCTTAGAAATCTTATTTTACTTCTAGATACTTTCAATTATGATCTTCACACTCTTATCTGTCTTTTCTTATTCACTTTTCTTAGAAATCTTATTTAACTTCTAGATACTTTCAATTATGATCTTCACACTCTTTTTCTGTCTTTTCTTATTCACTTTTCTTAGAAATCTTATTTAACTTCTAGATACTTTCAATTATGATCTTCACACTCTTTTTCTGTCTTTTCTTATTCACTTTTCTTAGAAATCTTATTTAACTTCTAGATACTTTCAATTATGATCTTTGCTCTCTCTTTCTATCTTTTCTTATTCACTTTTCTTAGAAATCTTATTTTACTTCTAGATACTTTCAATTATGATCTTCACACTCTTTTTCTATCTTTTCTTATTCACTTTTCTTAGAAATCTTATTTTACTTCTAGATACTTTCAATTATGATCTTCACACTCTTTTTCTATCTTTTCTTATTCACTTTTCTTAGAAATCTTATTTAACTTCTAGATACTTTCAATTATGATCTTCACACTCTTTTTCTGTCTTTTCTTATTCACTTTTCTTAGAAATCTTATTTAACTTCTAGATACTTTCAATTATGATCTTCACACTCTTTTTCTGTCTTTTCTTATTCACTTTTCTTAGAAATCTTATTTAACTTCTAGATACTTTCAATTATGATCTTCACACTCTCTTTCTATCTTTTCTTATTCACTTTTCTTAGAAATCTTATTTTACTTCTAGATACTTTCAATTATGATCTTCACACTCTTTTTCTATCTTTTCTTATTCACTTTTCTTAGAAATCTTATTTAACTGCTAGATACTTTCAATTATGATCTTCACACTCTTTTTCTATCTTTTCTTATTCACTTTTCTTAGAAATCTTATTTTACTTCTAGATACTTTCAATTATGATCTTCACACTCTTTTTCTATCTTTTCTTATTCACTTTTCTTAGAAATCTTATTTAACTTCTAGATACTTTCAATTATGATCTTCACACTCTTTTTCTGTCTTTTCTTATTCACTTTTCTTAGAAATCTTATTTAACTTCTAGATACTTTCAATTATGATCTTCACACTCTTTTTCTGTCTTTTCTTATTCACTTTTCTTAGAAATCTTATTTAACTTCTAGATACTTTCAATTATGATCTTTGCTCTCTCTTTCTATCTTTTCTTATTCACTTTTCTTAGAAATCTTATTTAACTTCTAGATACTTTCAATTATGATCTTCACACTCTTATCTGTCTTTTCTTATTCACTTTTCTTAGAAATCTTATTTAACTTCTAGATACTTTCAATTATGATCTTCACACTCTTTTTCTATCTTTTCTTATTCACTTTTCTTAGAAATCTTATTTAACTTCTAGATACTTTCAATTATGATCTTCACACTCTTTTTCTATCTTTTCTTATTCACTTTTCTTAGAAATCTTATTTAACTGCTAGATACTTTCAATTATGATCTTCACACTCTTTTTCTATCTTTTCTTATTCACTTTTCTTAGAAATCTTATTTAACTTCTAGATACTTTCAATTATGATCTTCACACTCTTTTTCTGTCTTTTCTTATTCACTTTTCTTAGAAATCTTATTTTACTTCTAGATACTTTCAATTATGATCTTCACACTCTCTTTCTATCTTTTCTTATTTACTTTTCTTAGAAATCTTATTTAACTTCTAGATACTTTCAATTATGATCTTCACACTCTTTTTCTTTCTTTTCTTATTCACTTTTCTTAGAAATCTTATTTAACTTCTAGATACTTTCAATTATGATCTTCACACTCTTTTTCTATCTTTTCTTATTCACTTTTCTTAGAAATCTTATTTAACTTCTAGATACTTTCAATTATGATCTTCACACTCTCTTTCTATCTTTTCTTATTCACTTTTCTTAGAAATCTTATTTAACTTCTAGATACTTTCAATTATGATCTTCACACTCTCTTTCTATCTTTTCTTATTCACTTTTCTTAGAAATCTTATTTAAAATCTAGATACTTTCAATTATGATCTTCACACTCTCTTTCTATCTTTTCTTATTCACTTTTCTTAGAAATCTTATTTAACTGCTAGATACTTTCAATTATGATCTTCACACTCTTTTTCTATCTTTTCTTATTCACTTTTCTTAGAAATCTTATTTTACTTCTAGATACTTTCAATTATGATCTTCACACTCTTTTTCTTTCTTTTCTTATTCACTTTTCTTAGAAATCTTATTTAACTTCTAGATACTTTCAATTATGATCTTTGCTCTCTCTTTCTATCTTTTCTTATTCACTTTTCTTAGAAATCTTATTTTACTTCTAGATACTTTCAATTATGATCTTCACACTCTTTTTCTATCTTTTCTTATTCACTTTTCTTAGAAATCTTATTTAACTTCTAGATACTTTCAATTATGATCTTCACACTCTTTTTCTATCTTTTCTTATTCACTTTTCTTAGAAATCTTATTTAACTTCTAGATACTTTCAATTATGATCTTCACACTCTTTTTCTATCTTTTCTTATTCACTTTTCTTAGAAATCTTATTTTACTTCTAGATACTTTCAATTATGATCTTCACACTCTTTTTCTTACTTTTCTTATTCACTTTTCTTAGAAATCTTATTTAACTTCTAGATACTTTCAATTATGATCTTCACACTCTTTTTCTATCTTTTCTTATTCACTTTTCTTAGAAATCTTATTTAACTTCTAGATACTTTCAATTATGATCTTCACACTCTTTTTCTATCTTTTCTTATTCACTTTTCTTAGAAATCTTATTTAACTTCTAGATACTTTCAATTATGATCTTTGCTCTCTCTTTCTATCTTTTCTTATTAACTTTTCTTAGAAATCTTATTTAACTTCTAGATACTTTCAATTATGATCTTCACACTCTTTTTCTATCTTTTCTTAATCACTTTTCTTAGAAATCTTATTTTACTTCTAGATACTTTCAATTATGATCTTCACACTCTTTTTCTATCTTTTCTTATTCACTTTTCTTAGAAATCTTATTTAACTTCTAGATACTTTCAATTATGATCTTCACACTCTTTTTCTATCTTTTCTTATTCACTTTTCTTAGAAATCTTATTTAACTTCTAGATACTTTCAATTATGATCTTCACACTCTTTTTCTATCTTTTCTTATTCACTTTTCTTAGAAATCTTATTTTACTTCTAGATACTTTCAATTATGATCTTCACACTCTTTTTCTATCTTTTCTTATTCACTTTTCTTAGAAATCTTATTTAACTTCTAGATACTTTCAATTATGATCTTCACACTCTTTTTCTATCTTTTCTTATTCACTTTTCTTAGAAATCTTATTTAACTTCTAGATACTTTCAATTATGATCTTCACACTCTTTTTCTATCTTTTCTTATTCACTTTTCTTAGAAATCTTATTTAACTTCTAGATACTTTCAATTATGATCTTCACACTCTTTTTCTATCTTTTCTTATTCACTTTTCTTAGAAATCTTATTTAACTTCTAGATACTTTCAATTATGATCTTTGCTCTCTCTTTCTATCTTTTCTTATTCACTTTTCTTAGAAATCTTATTTTACTTCTAGATACTTTCAATTATGATCTTCACACTCTTTTTCTATCTTTTCTTATTCACTTTTCTTAGAAATCTTATTTAACTTCTAGATACTTTCAATTATGATCTTCACACTCTTTTTCTATCTTTTCTTATTCACTTTTCTTAGAAATCTTATTTAACTTCTAGATACTTTCAATTATGATCTTCACACTCTTTTTCTATCTTTTCTTATTCACTTTTCTTAGAAATCTTATTTAACTTCTAGATACTTTCAATTATGATCTTCACACTCTTTTTCTTTCTTTTCTTATTCACTTTTCTTAGAAATCTTATTTAACTTCTAGATACTTTCAATTATGATCTTCACACTCTTTTTCTATCTTTTCTTATTCACTTTTCTTAGAAATCTTATTTAACTTCTAGATACTTTCAATTATGATCTTCACACTCTTTTTCTATCTTTTCTTATTCACTTTTCTTAGAAATCTTATTTAACTTCTAGATACTTTCAATTATGATCTTCACACTCTTTTTCTATCTTTTCTTATTCACTTTTCTTAGAAATCTTATTTTACTTCTAGATACTTTCAATTATGATCTTCACACTCTTATCTGTCTTTTCTTATTCACTTTTCTTAGAAATCTTATTTTACTTCTAGATACTTTCAATTATGATCTTCACACTCTCTTTCTATCTTTTCTTATTCACTTTTCTTAGAAATCTTATTTAACTTCTAGATACTTTCAATTATGATCTTCACACTCTCTTTCTATCTTTTCTTATTCACTTTTCTTAGAAATCTTATTTAACTTCTAGATACTTTCAATTATGATCTTCACACTCTTTTTCTATCTTTTCTTATTCACTTTTCTTAGAAATCTTATTTTACTTCTAGATACTTTCAATTATGATCTTCACACTCTCTTTCTATCTTTTCTTATTTACTTTTCTTAGAAATCTTATTTAACTTCTAGATACTTTCAATTATGATCTTTGCTCTCTCTTTCTATCTTTTCTTATTCACTTTTCTTAGAAATCTTATTTAACTTCTAGATACTTTCAATTATGATCTTCACACTCTCTTTCTATCTTTTCTTATTCACTTTTCTTAGAAATCTTATTTAACTTCTAGATACTTTCAATTATGATCTTCACACTCTTTTTCTATCTTTTCTTATTCACTTTTCTTAGAAATCTTATTTAACTTCTAGATACTTTCAATTATGATCTTCACCCTTTTTTCTGTCTTTTCTTATTCACTTTTCTTAGAAATCTTATTTAACTTCTAGATACTTTCAATTATGATCTTCACACTCTTTTTCTGTCTTTTCTTATTCACTTTTCTTAGAAATCTTATTTAACTTCTAGATACTTTCAATTATGATCTTTGCTCTCTTTTTCTATCTTTTCTTATCCACTTTTCTTAGAAATCTTATTTAACTTCTAGATACTTTCAATTATGATCTTCACACTCTCTTTCTATCTTTTCTTATTTACTTTTCTTAGAAATCTTATTTAACTTCTAGATACTTTCAATTATGATCTTCACACTCTCTTTCTATCTTTTCTTATTCACTTTTCTTAGAAATCTTATTTAAAATCTAGATACTTTCAATTATGATCTTCACACTCTTTTTCTGTCTTTTCTTATTCACTTTTCTTAGAAATCTTATTTAACTTCTAGATACTTTCAATTATGATCTTCACACTCTTTTTCTATCTTTTCTTATTCACTTTTCTTAGAAATCTTATTTTACTTCTAGATACTTTCAATTATGATCTTCACACTCTTTTTCTATCTTTTCTTATTCACTTTTCTTAGAAATCTTATTTAACTTCTAGATACTTTCAATTATGATCTTCACACTCTCTTTCTATCTTTTCTTATTTACTTTTCTTAGAAATCTTATTTAACTTCTAGATACTTTCAATTATGATCTTCACACTCTTTTTCTATCTTTTCTTATTCACTTTTCTTAGAAATCTTATTTAAAATCTAGATACTTTCAATTATGATCTTCACACTCTTTTTCTATCTTTTCTTATTCACTTTTCTTAGAAATCTTATTTAACTTCTAGATACTTTCAATTATGATCTTCACACTCTCTTTCTATCTTTTCTTATTTACTTTTCTTAGAAATCTTATTTAACTTCTAGATACTTTCAATTATGATCTTCACACTCTTTTTCTATCTTTTCTTATTCACTTTTCTTAGAAATCTTATTTAAAATCTAGATACTTTCAATTATGATCTTCACACTCTTTTTCTGTCTTTTCTTATTCACTTTTCTTAGAAATCTTATTTAACTTCTAGATACTTTCAATTATGATCTTCACACTCTTTTTCTATCTTTTCTTATTCACTTTTCTTAGAAATCTTATTTTACTTCTAGATACTTTCAATTATGATCTTCACACTCTTTTTCTATCTTTTCTTATTCACTTTTCTTAGAAATCTTATTTAACTTCTAGATACTTTCAATTATGATCTTTGCTCTCTCTTTCTATCTTTTCTTATTCACTTTTCTTAGAAATCTTATTTTACTTCTAGATACTTTCAATTATGATCTTCACACTCTTTTTCTATCTTTTCTTATTCACTTTTCTTAGAAATCTTATTTAACTTCTAGATACTTTCAATTATGATCTTCACACTCTTTTTCTATCTTTTCTTATTCACTTTTCTTAGAAATCTTATTTAACTTCTAGATACTTTCAATTATGATCTTCACACTCTTTTTCTATCTTTTCTTATTCACTTTTCTTAGAAATCTTATTTAACTTCTAGATACTTTCAATTATGATCTTCACACTCTTATCTGTCTTTTCTTATTCACTTTTCTTAGAAATCTTATTTAACTTCTAGATACTTTCAATTATGATCTTCACACTCTTTTTCTATCTTTTCTTATTCACTTTTCTTAGAAATCTTATTTAACTTCTAGATACTTTCAATTATGATCTTCACACTCTTTTTCTATCTTTTCTTATTCACTTTTCTTAGAAATCTTATTTAACTTCTAGATACTTTCAATTATGATCTTCACACTCTTTTTCTATCTTTTCTTATTCACTTTTCTTAGAAATCTTATTTTACTTCTAGATACTTTCAATTATGATCTTCACACTCTTATCTGTCTTTTCTTATTCACTTTTCTTAGAAATCTTATTTAACTTCTAGATACTTTCAATTATGATCTTCACACTCTTTTTCTATCTTTTCTTATTCACTTTTCTTAGAAATCTTATTTAACTTCTAGATACTTTCAATTATGATCTTCACACTCTTTTTCTATCTTTTCTTATTCACTTTTCTTAGAAATCTTATTTAACTTCTAGATACTTTCAATTATGATCTTCACACTCTTTTTCTATCTTTTCTTATTCACTTTTCTTAGAAATCTTATTTTACTTCTAGATACTTTCAATTATGATCTTCACACTCTCTTTCTATCTTTTCTTATTTACTTTTCTTAGAAATCTTATTTAACTTCTAGATACTTTCAATTATGATCTTTGCTCTCTCTTTCTATCTTTTCTTATTCACTTTTCTTAGAAATCTTATTTAACTTCTAGATACTTTCAATTATGATCTTCACACTCTCTTTCTATCTTTTCTTATTCACTTTTCTTAGAAATCTTATTTAACTTCTAGATACTTTCAATTATGATCTTCACACTCTTTTTCTATCTTTTCTTATTCACTTTTCTTAGAAATCTTATTTAACTTCTAGATACTTTCAATTATGATCTTCACCCTTTTTTCTGTCTTTTCTTATTCACTTTTCTTAGAAATCTTATTTAACTTCTAGATACTTTCAATTATGATCTTCACACTCTTTTTCTGTCTTTTCTTATTCACTTTTCTTAGAAATCTTATTTAACTTCTAGATACTTTCAATTATGATCTTTGCTCTCTTTTTCTATCTTTTCTTATCCACTTTTCTTAGAAATCTTATTTAACTTCTAGATACTTTCAATTATGATCTTCACACTCTCTTTCTATCTTTTCTTATTTACTTTTCTTAGAAATCTTATTTAACTTCTAGATACTTTCAATTATGATCTTCACACTCTTTTTCTATCTTTTCTTATTCACTTTTCTTAGAAATCTTATTTAAAATCTAGATACTTTCAATTATGATCTTCACACTCTTTTTCTGTCTTTTCTTATTCACTTTTCTTAGAAATCTTATTTAACTTCTAGATACTTTCAATTATGATCTTCACACTCTTTTTCTATCTTTTCTTATTCACTTTTCTTAGAAATCTTATTTTACTTCTAGATACTTTCAATTATGATCTTCACACTCTTTTTCTATCTTTTCTTATTCACTTTTCTTAGAAATCTTATTTAACTTCTAGATACTTTCAATTATGATCTTCACACTCTCTTTCTATCTTTTCTTATTTACTTTTCTTAGAAATCTTATTTAACTTCTAGATACTTTCAATTATGATCTTCACACTCTTTTTCTATCTTTTCTTATTCACTTTTCTTAGAAATCTTATTTAAAATCTAGATACTTTCAATTATGATCTTCACACTCTTTTTCTGTCTTTTCTTATTCACTTTTCTTAGAAATCTTATTTAACTTCTAGATACTTTCAATTATGATCTTTGCTCTCTCTTTCTATCTTTTCTTATTCACTTTTCTTAGAAATCTTATTTAACTTCTAGATACTTTCAATTATGATCTTCACACTCTTTTTCTATCTTTTCTTAATCACTTTTCTTAGAAATCTTATTTAACTTCTAGATACTTTCAATTATGATCTTCACACTCTTTTTCTATCTTTTCTTATTCACTTTTCTTAGAAATCTTATTTAACTTCTAGATACTTTCAATTATGATCTTCACACTCTTTTTCTATCTTTTCTTATTCACTTTTCTTAGAAATCTTATTTAACTTCTAGATACTTTCAATTATGATCTTCACACTCTTTTTCTATCTTTTCTTATTCACTTTTCTTAGAAATCTTATTTAACTTCTAGATACTTTCAATTATGATCTTTGCTCTCTCTTTCTATCTTTTCTTATTCACTTTTCTTAGAAATCTTATTTAACTTCTAGATACTTTCAATTATGATCTTCACACTCTTTTTCTATCTTTTCTTAATCACTTTTCTTAGAAATCTTATTTAACTTCTAGATACTTTCAATTATGATCTTCAAATTCTTTTTCTATCTTTTCTTAATCACTTTTCTTAGAAATCTTATTTTACTTCTAGATACTTTCAATTATGATCTTCACACTCTTTTTCTATCTTTTCTTATTCACTTTTCTTAGAAATCTTATTTTACTTCTAGATACTTTCAATTATGATCTTCACACTCTTATCTGTCTTTTCTTATTCACTTTTCTTAGAAATCTTATTTAACTTCTAGATACTTTCAATTATGATCTTCACACTCTTTTTCTATCTTTTCTTATTCACTTTTCTTAGAAATCTTATTTAACTTCTAGATACTTTCAATTATGATCTTCACACTCTTTTTCTATCTTTTCTTATTCACTTTTCTTAGAAATCTTATTTAACTTCTAGATACTTTCAATTATGATCTTCACACTCTTTTTCTATCTTTTCTTATTCACTTTTCTTAGAAATCTTATTTAACTTCTAGATACTTTCAATTATGATCTTCACACTCTCTTTCTATCTTTTCTTATTTACTTTTCTTAGAAATCTTATTTAACTTCTAGATACTTTCAATTATGATCTTTGCTCTCTCTTTCTATCTTTTCTTATTCACTTTTCTTAGAAATCTTATTTAACTTCTAGATACTTTCAATTATGATCTTCACACTCTCTTTCTATCTTTTCTTATTCACTTTTCTTAGAAATCTTATTTAACTTCTAGATACTTTCAATTATGATCTTCACACTCTTTTTCTATCTTTTCTTATTCACTTTTCTTAGAAATCTTATTTAACTTCTAGATACTTTCAATTATGATCTTCACCCTTTTTTCTGTCTTTTCTTAATCACTTTTCTTAGAAATCTTATTTTACTTCTAGATACTTTCAATTATGATCTTCACACTCTTTTTCTGTCTTTTCTTATTCACTTTTCTTAGAAATCTTATTTAACTTCTAGATACTTTCAATTATGATCTTTGCTCTCTTTTTCTATCTTTTCTTATTCACTTTTCTTAGAAATCTTATTTTACTTCTAGATACTTTCAATTATGATCTTCACACTCTCTTTCTATCTTTTCTTATTTACTTTTCTTAGAAATCTTATTTAACTTCTAGATACTTTCAATTATGATCTTCACACTCTTTTTCTGTCTTTTCTTATTCACTTTTCTTAGAAATCTTATTTAACTTCTAGATACTTTCAATTATGATCTTCACACTCTTTTTCTATCTTTTCTTATTCACTTTTCTTAGAAATCTTATTTAACTTCTAGATACTTTCAATTATGATCTTCACACTCTTTTTCTATCTTTTCTTATTCACTTTTCTTAGAAATCTTATTTAACTTCTAGATACTTTCAATTATGATCTTCACACTCTTTTTCTTTCTTTTCTTATTCACTTTTCTTAGAAATCTTATTTAACTTCTAGATACTTTCAATTATGATCTTCACACTCTTTTTCTATCTTTTCTTATTCACTTTTCTTAGAAATCTTATTTTACTTCTAGATACTTTCAATTATGATCTTCACACTCTTTTTCTATCTTTTCTTATTCACTTTTCTTAGAAATCTTATTTAACTTCTAGATACTTTCAATTATGATCTTCACACTCTTTTTCTATCTTTTCTTATTCACTTTTCTTAGAAATCTTATTTTACTTCTAGATACTTTCAATTATGATCTTCACACTCTTATCTGTCTTTTCTTATTCACTTTTCTTAGAAATCTTATTTAACTTCTAGATACTTTCAATTATGATCTTCACACTCTTTTTCTATCTTTTCTTATTCACTTTTCTTAGAAATCTTATTTAAAATCTAGATACTTTCAATTATGATCTTCAAATTCTTTTTCTATCTTTTCTTATTCACTTTTCTTAGAAATCTTATTTTACTTCTAGATACTTTCAATTATGATCTTCACACTCTCTTTCTATCTTTTCTTATTCACTTTTCTTAGAAATCTTTTTTTACTTCTAGATACTTTCAATTATGATCTTCACCCTTTTTTTCTGTCTTTTCTTATTCACTTTTCTTAGAAATCTTATTTAACTTCTAGATACTTTCAATTATGATCTTCACACTCTTTTTCTGTCTTTTCTTATTCACTTTTCTTAGAAATCTTATTTAACTTCTAGATACTTTCAATTATGATCTTCACACTCTTTTTCTATCTTTTCTTATTCACTTTTCTTAGAAATATTATTTAACTTCTAGATACTTTCAATTATGATCTTCAAATTCTTTTTCTATCTTTTCTTAATCACTTTTCTTAGAAATCTTATTTAACTTCTAGATACTTTCAATTATGATCTTCACACTCTTTTTCTATCTTTTCTTATTCACTTTTCTTAGAAATCTTATTTAACTTCTAGATACTTTCAATTATGATCTTCACACTCTTTTTCTATCTTTTCTTATTCACTTTTCTTAGAAATCTTATTTAACTTCTAGATACTTTCAATTATGATCTTCACACTCTTTTTCTATCTTTTCTTATTCACTTTTCTTAGAAATCTTATTTAACTTCTAGATACTTTCAATTATGATCTTCACACTCTTTTTCTATCTTTTCTTATTCACTTTTCTTAGAAATCTTATTTAACTTCTAGATACTTTCAATTATGATCTTCACACTCTTTTTCTATCTTTTCTTATTCACTTTTCTTAGAAATCTTATTTAAAATCTAGATACTTTCAATTATGATCTTCACCCTTTTTTTCTGTCTTTTCTTATTCACTTTTCTTAGAAATCTTATTTAACTTCTAGATACTTTCAATTATGATCTTCACTCTCTCTTTCTATCTTTTCTTATTCACTTTTCTTAGAAATCTTATTTTACTTCTAGATACTTTCAATTATGATCTTCACACTCTTTTTCTATCTTTTCTTATTCACTTTTCTTAGAAATCTTATTTAACTTCTAGATACTTTCAATTATGATCTTTGCTCTCTTTTTCTATCTTTTCTTATTCACTTTTCTTAGAAATCTTATTTTACTTCTAGATACTTTCAATTATGATCTTCACACTCTCTTTCTATCTTTTCTT
>CAMPDV010004097.1:0-38011 GCA_946699065.1 Loxodes magnus | reverse complement strand
GAAGATAGAATTTCAGTTTTAAGTAGTATGCTTTGAGAAGTAATAAGTATTTAGAAAAGTGAAGAAGTAAAGTAAGAAAAAAAGATAGAATTTCAGTTTTAAGGAGTAGGCTTTGAGAAGTAATAAGTATTTTGAAAAGTGAAGAAGTAAAGTAAGAAAAAAAGAAAGAATTTCAGTTTTAAGGAGTATGCTTTGAGAAGTAATAAGTATTTTGAAAAGTGAAGAAGTGAAGTAAGAAAAGAAGATAGAATTTCAGTTTTAAAGAGTATGCTTTGAGAAGTAATAAGTATTCTGAAAAGTGAAGAAGTAAAGTAAGAAAAGAAGATAGAATTTCAGTTTTAAGGAGTATGCTTTGAGAAGTAATAAGTATTTCTAAAAGTGAAGAAGTAAAGTAAGAAAAGAAGATAGAATTTCAGTTTTAAGGAGTATGCTTTGAGAAGTAATAAGTATTTTGAATAGTGAAGAAGTAAAGTAAGAAAAGAAGATAGAATTTCAGTTTTAATGAGTATGCTTTGAGAAGTAATAAGTATTTAGAAAAGTGAAGAAGTAAAGTAAGAAAAGAAGATAGAATTTCAGTTTTAAGGAGTATGCTTTGAGAAGTAATAAGTATTTTGAATAGTGAAGAAGTGAAGTAAGAAAAGAAGATAGAATTTCAGTTTAAAAGAGTATGCTTTGAGAAGTAATAAGTATTTGGAAAAGTGAAGAAGTAAAGTAAGAAAAGAAGATAGAATTTCAGTTTTAAGGAGTATGCTTTGAGAAGTAATAAGTATTTTGAAAAGTGAATAAGTGAAGTAAGAAAAGAAGATAGAATTTCAGTTTTAAGGAGTATGCTTTGAGAAGTAATAAGTATTTTGAAAAGTGAAGAAGTAAAGTAAGAAAAAAAGATAGAATTTCAGTTTTAAGGAGTATGCTTTGAGAAGTAATAAGTATTTAGAAAAGTGAAGAAGTAAAGTAAGAAAAGAAGATAGAATTTCAGTTTTAAAGAGTATGCTTTGAGAAGTAATAAGTATTTAGAAAAGTGAAGAAGTAAAGTAAGAAAAGAAGATAGAATTTCAGTTTTAAGGAGTATGTTTTGAGAAGTAATAAGTATTTAGAAAAGTGAAGAAGTAAAGTAAGAAAAAAAGAAAGAATTTCAGTTTTAAAGAGTATGCTTTGAGAAGTAATAAGTATTTAAAAAAGTGAAGAAGTAAAGTAAGAAAAGAAGATAGAATTTCAGTTTTAAGGAGTATGCTTTGAGAAGTAATAAGTATTTTGAAAAGTGAAGAAGTGAAGTAAGAAAAGAAGATAGAATTTCAGTTTTAAGTATTATGTTTTGAGAAGTAATAAGTATTTAAAAAAGTGAAGAAGTAAAGTAAGAAAAGAAGATAGAATTTCAGTTTTAAGGAGTTTGCTTTGAGAAGTAATAAGTATTTAGAAAAGTGAAGAAGTAAAGTAAGAAAAGAAGATAGAATTTCAGTTTTAAGGAGTATGCTTTGAGAAGTAATAAGTATTTTGAAAAGTGAAGAAGTAAAGTAAGAAAAGAAGATAGAATTTCAGTTTTAAGGAGTATGCTTTGAGAAGTAATAAGTATTTTGAAAAGTGAAGAAGTAAAGTAAGAAAAGAAGATAGAATTTCAGTTTTAAGGAGTATGCTTTGAGAAGTAATAAGTATTTAGAAAAGTGAAGAAGTAAAGTAAGAAAAAAAGAAAGAATTTCAGTTTTAAGGAGTATGCTTTGAGAAGTAATAAGTATTTTGAAAAGTGAAGAAGTAAAGTAAGAAAAGAAGAAGAATTTCAGTTTTAAAGAGTATGCTTTGAGAAGTAATAAGTATTTAAAAAAGTGAAGAAGTAAAGTAAGAAAAGAAGATAGAATTTCAGTTTTAAGGAGTATGCTTTGAGAAGTAATAAGTATTTAGAATAGTGAAGAAGTAAAGTAAGAAAAGAAGATAGAATTTCAGTTTTAAGGAGTTTGCTTTGAGAAGTAATAAGTATTTTGAAAAGTGAAGAAGTAAAGTAAGAAAAGAAGATAGAATTTCAGTTTTAAAGAGTATGCTTTGAGAAGTAATAAGTATTTAGAAAAGTGAAGAAGTAAAGTAAGAAAAGAAGATAGAATTTCAGTTTTAAGTAGTATGCTTTGAGAAGTAATAAGTATTTAAAAAAGTGAAGAAGTAAAGTAAGAAAAGAAGATAGAATTTCAGTTTTAAGGAGTATGCTTTGAGAAGTAATAAGTATTTAGAAAAGTGAATAAGTGAAGTAAGAAAAGAAGATAGAATTTCAGTTTTAAAGAGTATGCTTTGAGAAGTAATAAGTATTTTGAAAAGTGAAGAAGTAAAGTAAGAAAAAAAGAAAGAATTTCAGTTTTAAAGAGTATGCTTTGAGAAGTAATAAGTATTTAAAAAAGTGAAGAAGTAAAGTAAGAAAAGAAGATAGAATTTCAGTTTTAAGGAGTATGCTTTGAGAAGTAATAAGTATTTAGAAAAGTGAATAAGTGAAGTAAGAAAAGAAGATAGAATTTCAGTTTTAAAGAGTATGCTTTGAGAAGTAATAAGTATTTTGAAAAGTGAAGAAGTAAAGTAAGAAAAGAAGATAGAATTTCAGTTTTAAGGAGTTTGCTTTGAGAAGTAATAAGTATTTTGAAAAGTGAAGAAGTAAAGTAAGAAAAGAAGATAGAATTTCAGTTTTAAGGAGTTTGCTTTGAGAAGTAATAAGTATTTAGAAAAGTGAAGAAGTAAAGTAAGAAAAGAAGATAGAATTTCAGTTTTAAGGAGTATGCTTTGAGAAGTAATAAGTATTTTGAAAAGTGAAGAAGTAAAGTAAGAAAAGAAGATAGAATTTCAGTTTTAAGGAGTATGCTTTGAGAAGTAATAAGTATTTTGAAAAGTGAAGAAGTAAAGTAAGAAAAGAAGATAGAATTTCAGTTTTAAGTATTATGTTTTGAGAAGTAATAAGTATTTTGAAAAGTGAAGAAGTGAAGTAAGAAAAGAAGATAGAATTTCAGTTTTAAGGAGTATGCTTTGAGAAGTAATAAGTATTTCGAAAAGTGAAGAAGTAAAGTAAGAAAAGAAGATAGAATTTCAGTTTTAAGGAGTATGTTTTGAGAAGTAATAAGTATTTAGAAAAGTGAAGAAGTAAAGTAAGAAAAGAAGATAGAATTTCAGTTTTACAGAGTATGCTTTGAGAAGTAATAAGTATTTAAAAAAGTGAAGAAGTGAAGTAAGAAAAGAAGATAGAATTTCAGTTTTAAGGAGTATGCTTTGAGAAGTAATAAGTATTTTGAAAAGTGAAGAAGTAAAGTAAGAAAAGAAGATAGAATTTCAGTTTTAAGTATTATGTTTTGAGAAGTAATAAGTATTTAGAAAAGTGAAGAAGTGAAGTAAGAAAAGAAGATAGAATTTCAGTTTTAAAGAGTATGCTTTGAGAAGTAATAAGTATTTCGAAAAGTGAAGAAGTAAAGTAAGAAAAGAAGATAGAATTTCAGTTTTAAGGAGTATGCTTTGAGAAGTAATAAGTATTTTGAAAAGTGAAGAAGTGAAGTAAGAAAAGAAGATAGAATTTCAGTTTTAAGTATTATGCTTTGAGAAGTAATAAGTATTTTGAAAAGTGAAGAAGTAAAGTAAGAAAAGAAGAAGAATTTCAGTTTTAAAGAGTATGCTTTGAGAAGTAATAAGTATTTAGAAAAGTGAAGAAGTAAAGTAAGAAAAGAAGATAGAATTTCAGTTTTAAAGAGTATGCTTTGAGAAGTAATAAGTATTTAGAAAAGTGAAGAAGTGAAGTAAGAAAAGAAGATAGAATTTCAGTTTTAAGGAGTATGTTTTGAGAAGTAATAAGTATTTAGAAAAGTGAAGAAGTAAAGTAAGAAAAGAAGATAGATATTCAGTTTTAAAGAGTATGCTTTGAGAAGTAATAAGTATTTTGAAAAGTGAAGAAGTAAAGTAAGAAAAGAAGATAGAATTTCAGTTTTAAGGAGTATGCTTTGAGAAGTAATAAGTATTTTGAAAAGTGAAGAAGTGAAGTAAGAAAAGAAGATAGAATTTCAGTTTTAAAGAGTATGCTTTGAGAAGTAATAAGTATTTTGAAAAGTGAAGAAGTGAAGTAAGAAAAGAAGATAGATATTCAGTTTTAAGGAGTTTGCTTTGAGAAGTAATAAGTATTTAGAAAAGTGAAGAAGTGAAGTAAGAAAAAAAGATAGAATTTCAGTTTTAAGGAGTATGCTTTGAGAAGTAATAAGTATTTTGAAAAGTGAAGAAGTAAAGTAAGAAAAGAAGATAGAATTTCAGTTTTAAGGAGTATGCTTTGAGAAGTAATAAGTATTTTGAATAGTGAAGAAGTGAAGTAAGAAAAGAAGATAGAATTTCAGTTTTAAGGAGTATGCTTTGAGAAGTAATAAGTATTTAGAAAAGTGAAGAAGTAAAGTAAGAAAAAAAGATAGAATTTCAGTTTTAAGGAGTAGGCTTTGAGAAGTAATAAGTATTCTGAAAAGTGAAGAAGTAAAGTAAGAAAAAAAGATAGAATTTCAGTTTTAAGGAGTAGGCTTTGAGAAGTAATAAGTATTCTGAAAAGTGAAGAAGTAAAGTAAGAAAAGAAGATAGAATTTCAGTTTTAAGGAGTTTGCTTTGAGAAGTAATAAGTATTTTGAAAAGTGAAGAAGTAAAGTAAGAAAAGAAGATAGATATTCAGTTTTAAGGAGTTTGCTTTGAGAAGTAATAAGTATTCTGAAAAGTGAAGAAGTAAAGTAAGAAAAGAAGATAGAATTTCAGTTTTAAGGAGTATGCTTTGAGAAGTAATAAGTATTTCTAAAAGTGAAGAAGTAAAGTAAGAAAAAAAGATAGAATTTCAGTTTTAAGCATTATGCTTTGAGAAGTAATAAGTATTTAGAAAAGTGAAGAAGTAAAGTAAGAAAAGAAGATAGAATTTCAGTTTTAAGGAGTATGCTTTGAGAAGTAATAAGTATTTCTAAAAGTGAAGAAGTAAAGTAAGAAAAAAAGATAGAATTTCAGTTTTAAGCATTATGCTTTGAGAAGTAATAAGTATTTAGAAAAGTGAAGAAGTAAAGTAAGAAAAGAAGATAGAATTTCAGTTTTAATGAGTATGCTTTGAGAAGTAATAAGTATTTAGAAAAGTGAAGAAGTAAAGTAAGAAAAGAAGATAGAATTTCAGTTTTAAGGAGTATGCTTTGAGAAGTAATAAGTATTTAGAAAAGTGAAGAAGTGAAGTAAGAAAAGAAGATAGAATTTCAGTTTTAAAGAGTATGCTTTGAGAAGTAATAAGTATTTAGAAAAGTGAAGAAGTGAAGTAAGAAAAAAAGATAGAATTTCAGTTTTAAAGAGTATGCTTTGAGAAGTAATAAGTATTTTGAAAAGTGAAGAAGTGAAGTAAGAAAAGAAGATAGAATTTCAGTTTTAAAGAGTATGCTTTGAGAAGTAATAAGTATTTTGAATAGTGAAGAAGTAAAGTAAGAAAAGAAGATAGAATTTCAGTTTTAAAGAGTATGCTTTGAGAAGTAATAAGTATTTAGAAAAGTGAAGAAGTGAAGTAAGAAAAGAAGATAGAATTTCAGTTTTAAGGAGTATGCTTTGAGAAGTAATAAGTATTTAGAAAAGAGAAGAAGTAAAGTAAGAAAAGAAGATAGAATTTCAGTTTTAAGGAGTATGCTTTGAGAAGTAATAAGTATTTAGAAAAGTGAAGAAGTAAAGTAAGAAAAGAATATCTAATGATAAGTTTTCGTAGCAAGCACTAAAATATAAGTTAGAATATCCAAAATGTTAGTAATAATATAATAATTACGAATCTGTATTCGGTTAGTCAAGATATGCTTGTAGATGAAAGTTAGCCTATTGAAAAGTGAAGAAGTAAAGTAAGAAAAGAAGATAGAAATACAGTTTTAAGGAGTATGCTTTGAGAAGTAATAAGTATTTAGAAAAGTGAATAAGTGAAGTAAGAAAAGAAGATAGAATTTCAGTTTTAAAGAGTATGCTTTGAGAAGTAATAAGTATTTTGAAAAGTGAAGAAGTAAAGTAAGAAAAGAAGATAGAATTTCAGTTTTAAGGAGTTTGCTTTGAGAAGTAATAAGTATTTTGAAAAGTGAAGAAGTAAAGTAAGAAAAGAAGATAGAATTTCAGTTTTAAGGAGTATGCTTTGAGAAGTAATAAGTATTTTGAAAAGTGAAGAAGTAAAGTAAGAAAAGAAGATAGATATTCAGTTTTAAGGAGTAGGCTTTGAGAAGTAATAAGTATTTAGAAAAGTGAAGAAGTGAAGTAAGAAAAGAAGATAGAATTTCAGTTTTAAGGAGTATGCTTTGAGAAGTAATAAGTATTTTGAAAAGTGAAGAAGTAAAGTAAGAAAAGAAGATAGAATTTCAGTTTTAAGTATTATGTTTTGAGAAGTAATAAGTATTTTGAAAAGTGAAGAAGTGAAGTAAGAAAAGAAGATAGAATTTCAGTTTTAAGGAGTATGCTTTGAGAAGTAATAAGTATTTCGAAAAGTGAAGAAGTAAAGTAAGAAAAGAAGATAGAATTTCAGTTTTAAGGAGTATGTTTTGAGAAGTAATAAGTATTTAGAAAAGTGAAGAAGTAAAGTAAGAAAAGAAGATAGAATTTCAGTTTTACAGAGTATGCTTTGAGAAGTAATAAGTATTTAAAAAAGTGAAGAAGTGAAGTAAGAAAAGAAGATAGAATTTCAGTTTTAAGGAGTATGCTTTGAGAAGTAATAAGTATTTTGAAAAGTGAAGAAGTAAAGTAAGAAAAGAAGATAGAATTTCAGTTTTAAGTATTATGTTTTGAGAAGTAATAAGTATTTAGAAAAGTGAAGAAGTGAAGTAAGAAAAGAAGATAGAATTTCAGTTTTAAAGAGTATGCTTTGAGAAGTAATAAGTATTTCGAAAAGTGAAGAAGTAAAGTAAGAAAAGAAGATAGAATTTCAGTTTTAAGGAGTATGCTTTGAGAAGTAATAAGTATTTTGAAAAGTGAAGAAGTGAAGTAAGAAAAGAAGATAGACTTTCAGTTTTAAGTATTATGCTTTGAGAAGTAATAAGTATTTTGAAAAGTGAAGAAGTAAAGTAAGAAAAGAAGAAGAATTTCAGTTTTAAAGAGTATGCTTTGAGAAGTAATAAGTATTTAGAAAAGTGAAGAAGTAAAGTAAGAAAAGAAGATAGAATTTCAGTTTTAAAGAGTATGCTTTGAGAAGTAATAAGTATTTAGAAAAGTGAAGAAGTGAAGTAAGAAAAGAAGATAGAATTTCAGTTTTAAGGAGTATGTTTTGAGAAGTAATAAGTATTTAGAAAAGTGAAGAAGTAAAGTAAGAAAAGAAGATAGATATTCAGTTTTAAAGAGTATGCTTTGAGAAGTAATAAGTATTTTGAAAAGTGAAGAAGTAAAGTAAGAAAAGAAGATAGAATTTCAGTTTTAAGGAGTATGCTTTGAGAAGTAATAAGTATTTTGAAAAGTGAAGAAGTGAAGTAAGAAAAGAAGATAGAATTTCAGTTTTAAAGAGTATGCTTTGAGAAGTAATAAGTATTTTGAAAAGTGAAGAAGTGAAGTAAGAAAAGAAGATAGATATTCAGTTTTAAGGAGTTTGCTTTGAGAAGTAATAAGTATTTAGAAAAGTGAAGAAGTGAAGTAAGAAAAAAAGATAGAATTTCAGTTTTAAGGAGTATGCTTTGAGAAGTAATAAGTATTTTGAAAAGTGAAGAAGTAAAGTAAGAAAAGAAGATAGAATTTCAGTTTTAAGGAGTATGCTTTGAGAAGTAATAAGTATTTTGAATAGTGAAGAAGTGAAGTAAGAAAAGAAGATAGAATTTCAGTTTTAAGGAGTATGCTTTGAGAAGTAATAAGTATTTAGAAAAGTGAAGAAGTAAAGTAAGAAAAAAAGATAGAATTTCAGTTTTAAGGAGTAGGCTTTGAGAAGTAATAAGTATTTTGAAAAGTGAAGAAGTAAAGTAAGAAAAGAAGATAGAGTTTCAGTTTTAAGAGTATGCTTTGAGAAGTAATAAGTATTTAGAAAAGTGAAGAAGTAAAGTAAGAAAAGAAGATATAGTTTCAGTTTAAAGGAGTATGCTTTGAGAAGTAATAAGTATTCTGAAAAGTGAAGAAGTAAAGTAAGAAAAGAAGATAGAATTTCAGTTTTAAGGAGTATGCTTTGAGAAGTAATAAGTATTTTGAAAAGTGAAGAAGTAAAGTAAGAAAAGAAGATAGAATTTCAGTTTTAAGGAGTATGTTTCAGAAGTAATAAGTATTTAGAAAAGTGAAGAAGTAAAGTAAGAAAAAAAAATAGAATTTCAGTTTTAAGGAGTATGCTTTGAGAAGTAATAAGTATTTAGAAAAGTGAAGAAGTAAAGTAAGAAAAAAAGATAGAATTTCAGTTTTAAGGAGTAGGCTTTGAGAAGTAATAAGTATTTTGAAAAGTGAAGAAGTAAAGTAAGAAAAGAAGATAGAATTTCAGTTTTAAGGAGTTTGCTTTGAGAAGTAATAAGTATTTTGAAAAGTGAAGAAGTAAAGTAAGAAAAGAAGATAGATATTCAGTTTTAAGGAGTTTGCTTTGAGAAGTAATAAGTATTCTGAAAAGTGAAGAAGTAAAGTAAGAAAAGAAGATAGAATTTCAGTTTTAAGGAGTATGCTTTGAGAAGTAATAAGTATTTCTAAAAGTGAAGAAGTAAAGTAAGAAAAAAAGATAGAATTTCAGTTTTAAGGAGTATGCTTTGAGAAGTAATAAGTATTTTGAATAGTGAAGAAGTGAAGTAAGAAAAGAAGATAGAATTTCAGTTTTAAGGAGTATGCTTTGAGAAGTAATAAGTATTTAGAAAAGTGAAGAAGTAAAGTAAGAAAAAAAGATAGAATTTCAGTTTTAAGGAGTAGGCTTTGAGAAGTAATAAGTATTTTGAAAAGTGAAGAAGTAAAGTAAGAAAAGAAGATAGAATTTCAGTTTTAAGGAGTTTGCTTTGAGAAGTAATAAGTATTTTGAAAAGTGAAGAAGTAAAGTAAGAAAAAAAAATAGAATTTCAGTTTTAAGGAGTATGCTTTGAGAAGTAATAAGTATTTAGAAAAGTGAAGAAGTAAAGTAAGAAAAAAAGATAGAATTTCAGTTTTAAGGAGTAGGCTTTGAGAAGTAATAAGTATTTTGAAAAGTGAAGAAGTAAAGTAAGAAAAGAAGATAGAATTTCAGTTTTAAGGAGTTTGCTTTGAGAAGTAATAAGTATTTTGAAAAGTGAAGAAGTAAAGTAAGAAAAGAAGATAGATATTCAGTTTTAAGGAGTTTGCTTTGAGAAGTAATAAGTATTCTGAAAAGTGAAGAAGTAAAGTAAGAAAAGAAGATAGAATTTCAGTTTTAAGGAGTATGCTTTGAGAAGTAATAAGTATTTCTAAAAGTGAAGAAGTAAAGTAAGAAAAAAAGATAGAATTTCAGTTTTAAGGAGTATGCTTTGAGAAGTAATAAGTATTTTGAATAGTGAAGAAGTGAAGTAAGAAAAGAAGATAGAATTTCAGTTTTAAGGAGTATGCTTTGAGAAGTAATAAGTATTTAGAAAAGTGAAGAAGTGAAGTAAGAAAAAAAGATAGAATTTCAGTTTTAAGGAGTAGGCTTTGAGAAGTAATAAGTATTTTGAAAAGTGAAGAAGTAAAGTAAGAAAAGAAGATAGAATTTCAGTTTTAAGGAGTTTGCTTTGAGAAGTAATAAGTATTTTGAAAAGTGAAGAAGTAAAGTAAGAAAAAAAGATAGAAATACAGTTTTAAGGAGTATGCTTTGAGAAGTAATAAGTATTTAGAAAAGTGAAGAAGTAAAGTAAGAAAAGAAGATATAGTTTCAGTTTAAAGGAGTATGCTTTGAGAAGTAATAAGTATTTAGAAAAGAGAAGAAGTAAAGTAAGAAAAGAAGATAGAGTTTCAGTTTTAAGAGTATGCTTTGAGAAGTAATAAGTATTTAGAAAAGTGAAGAAGTAAAGTAAGAAAAGAAGATATAGTTTCAGTTTAAAGGAGTATGCTTTGAGAAGTAATAAGTATTTAGAAAAGAGAAGAAGTAAAGTAAGAAAAGAAGATAGAAATACAGTTTTAAGGAGTATGCTTTGAGAAGTAATAAGTATTTAGAAAAGTGAAGAAGTAAAGTAAGAAAAGAAGATATAGTTTCAGTTTAAAGGAGTATGCTTTGAGAAGTAATAAGTATTTAGAAAAGAGAAGAAGTAAAGTAAGAAAAGAAGATAGAATTTCAGTTTTAAGGAGTATGCTTTGAGAAGTAATAAGTATTTAGAAAAGTGAAGAAGTAAAGTAAGAAAAGAATATCTAATGATAAGTTTTCGTAGCAAGCACTAAAATATAAGTTAGAATATCCAAAATGTTAGTAATAATATAATAATTACGAATCTGTATTCGGTTAGTCAAGATATGCTTGTAGATGAAAGTTAGCCTATTGAAAAGTGAAGAAGTAAAGTAAGAAAAGAAGATAGAAATACAGTTTTAAGGAGTATGCTTTGAGAAGTAATAAGTATTTAGAAAAGTGAAGAAGTAAAGTAAGAAAAGAAGATATAGTTTCAGTTTAAAGGAGTATGCTTTGAGAAGTAATAAGTATTTAGAAAAGAGAAGAAGTAAAGTAAGAAAAGAAGATAGAGTTTCAGTTTTAAGAGTATGCTTTGAGAAGTAATAAGTATTTAGAAAAGTGAAGAAGTAAAGTAAGAAAAGAAGATATAGTTTCAGTTTAAAGGAGTATGCTTTGAGAAGTAATAAGTATTTAGAAAAGAGAAGAAGTAAAGTAAGAAAAGAAGATAGAAATACAGTTTTAAGGAGTATGCTTTGAGAAGTAATAAGTATTTAGAAAAGTGAAGAAGTAAAGTAAGAAAAGAAGATATAGTTTCAGTTTAAAGGAGTATGCTTTGAGAAGTAATAAGTATTTAGAAAAGAGAAGAAGTAAAGTAAGAAAAGAAGATAGAAATACAGTTTTAAGGAGTATGCTTTGAGAAGTAATAAGTATTTAGAAAAGTGAAGAAGTAAAGTAAGAAAAGAAGATATAGTTTCAGTTTAAAGGAGTATGCTTTGAGAAGTAATAAGTATTTAGAAAAGAGAAGAAGTAAAGTAAGAAAAGAAGATAGAGTTTCAGTTTTAAGAGTATGCTTTGAGAAGTAATAAGTATTTAGAAAAGTGAAGAAGTAAAGTAAGAAAAGAAGATATAGTTTCAGTTTAAAGGAGTATGCTTTGAGAAGTAATAAGTATTTAGAAAAGTGAAGAAGTAAAGTAAGAAAAAAAGATAGAATTTCAGTTTTAAGGAGTAGGCTTTGAGAAGTAATAAGTATTTTGAAAAGTGAAGAAGTAAAGTAAGAAAAGAAGATAGAATTTCAGTTTTAAGGAGTTTGCTTTGAGAAGTAATAAGTATTTTGAAAAGTGAAGAAGTAAAGTAAGAAAAAAAAATAGAATTTCAGTTTTAAGGAGTATGCTTTGAGAAGTAATAAGTATTTAGAAAAGTGAAGAAGTAAAGTAAGAAAAAAAGATAGAATTTCAGTTTTAAGGAGTAGGCTTTGAGAAGTAATAAGTATTTTGAAAAGTGAAGAAGTAAAGTAAGAAAAGAAGATAGAATTTCAGTTTTAAGGAGTTTGCTTTGAGAAGTAATAAGTATTTTGAAAAGTGAAGAAGTAAAGTAAGAAAAGAAGATAGATATTCAGTTTTAAGGAGTTTGCTTTGAGAAGTAATAAGTATTCTGAAAAGTGAAGAAGTAAAGTAAGAAAAAAAAATAGAATTTCAGTTTTAAGGAGTATGCTTTGAGAAGTAATAAGTATTTAGAAAAGTGAAGAAGTAAAGTAAGAAAAAAAGATAGAATTTCAGTTTTAAGGAGTAGGCTTTGAGAAGTAATAAGTATTTTGAAAAGTGAAGAAGTAAAGTAAGAAAAGAAGATAGAATTTCAGTTTTAAGGAGTTTGCTTTGAGAAGTAATAAGTATTTTGAAAAGTGAAGAAGTAAAGTAAGAAAAGAAGATAGATATTCAGTTTTAAGGAGTTTGCTTTGAGAAGTAATAAGTATTCTGAAAAGTGAAGAAGTAAAGTAAGAAAAGAAGATAGAATTTCAGTTTTAAGGAGTATGCTTTGAGAAGTAATAAGTATTTCTAAAAGTGAAGAAGTAAAGTAAGAAAAAAAGATAGAATTTCAGTTTTAAGGAGTATGCTTTGAGAAGTAATAAGTATTTTGAATAGTGAAGAAGTGAAGTAAGAAAAGAAGATAGAATTTCAGTTTTAAGGAGTATGCTTTGAGAAGTAATAAGTATTTAGAAAAGTGAAGAAGTAAAGTAAGAAAAAAAGATAGAATTTCAGTTTTAAGGAGTAGGCTTTGAGAAGTAATAAGTATTTTGAAAAGTGAAGAAGTAAAGTAAGAAAAGAAGATAGAATTTCAGTTTTAAGGAGTTTGCTTTGAGAAGTAATAAGTATTTTGAAAAGTGAAGAAGTAAAGTAAGAAAAAAAGATAGAAATACAGTTTTAAGGAGTATGCTTTGAGAAGTAATAAGTATTTAGAAAAGTGAAGAAGTAAAGTAAGAAAAGAAGATATAGTTTCAGTTTAAAGGAGTATGCTTTGAGAAGTAATAAGTATTTAGAAAAGAGAAGAAGTAAAGTAAGAAAAGAAGATAGAGTTTCAGTTTTAAGAGTATGCTTTGAGAAGTAATAAGTATTTAGAAAAGTGAAGAAGTAAAGTAAGAAAAGAAGATATAGTTTCAGTTTAAAGGAGTATGCTTTGAGAAGTAATAAGTATTTAGAAAAGAGAAGAAGTAAAGTAAGAAAAGAAGATAGAAATACAGTTTTAAGGAGTATGCTTTGAGAAGTAATAAGTATTTAGAAAAGTGAAGAAGTAAAGTAAGAAAAGAAGATATAGTTTCAGTTTAAAGGAGTATGCTTTGAGAAGTAATAAGTATTTAGAAAAGAGAAGAAGTAAAGTAAGAAAAGAAGATAGAGTTTCAGTTTTAAGAGTATGCTTTGAGAAGTAATAAGTATTTAGAAAAGTGAAGAAGTAAAGTAAGAAAAGAAGATATAGTTTCAGTTTAAAGGAGTATGCTTTGAGAAGTAATAAGTATTTAGAAAAGAGAAGAAGTAAAGTAAGAAAAGAAGATAGAAATACAGTTTTAAGGAGTATGCTTTGAGAAGTAATAAGTATTTAGAAAAGTGAAGAAGTAAAGTAAGAAAAGAAGATATAGTTTCAGTTTAAAGGAGTATGCTTTGAGAAGTAATAAGTATTTAGAAAAGAGAAGAAGTAAAGTAAGAAAAGAAGATAGAAATACAGTTTTAAGGAGTATGCTTTGAGAAGTAATAAGTATTTAGAAAAGTGAAGAAGTAAAGTAAGAAAAGAAGATATAGTTTCAGTTTAAAGGAGTATGCTTTGAGAAGTAATAAGTATTTAGAAAAGAGAAGAAGTAAAGTAAGAAAAGAAGATAGAGTTTCAGTTTTAAGAGTATGCTTTGAGAAGTAATAAGTATTTAGAAAAGTGAAGAAGTAAAGTAAGAAAAGAAGATATAGTTTCAGTTTAAAGGAGTATGCTTTGAGAAGTAATAAGTATTTAGAAAAGTGAAGAAGTAAAGTAAGAAAAAAAGATAGAATTTCAGTTTTAAGGAGTAGGCTTTGAGAAGTAATAAGTATTTTGAAAAGTGAAGAAGTAAAGTAAGAAAAGAAGATAGAATTTCAGTTTTAAGGAGTTTGCTTTGAGAAGTAATAAGTATTTTGAAAAGTGAAGAAGTAAAGTAAGAAAAAAAAATAGAATTTCAGTTTTAAGGAGTATGCTTTGAGAAGTAATAAGTATTTAGAAAAGTGAAGAAGTAAAGTAAGAAAAAAAGATAGAATTTCAGTTTTAAGGAGTAGGCTTTGAGAAGTAATAAGTATTTTGAAAAGTGAAGAAGTAAAGTAAGAAAAGAAGATAGAATTTCAGTTTTAAGGAGTTTGCTTTGAGAAGTAATAAGTATTTTGAAAAGTGAAGAAGTAAAGTAAGAAAAGAAGATAGATATTCAGTTTTAAGGAGTTTGCTTTGAGAAGTAATAAGTATTCTGAAAAGTGAAGAAGTAAAGTAAGAAAAGAAGATAGAATTTCAGTTTTAAGGAGTATGCTTTGAGAAGTAATAAGTATTTCTAAAAGTGAAGAAGTAAAGTAAGAAAAAAAGATAGAATTTCAGTTTTAAGGAGTATGCTTTGAGAAGTAATAAGTATTTTGAATAGTGAAGAAGTGAAGTAAGAAAAGAAGATAGAATTTCAGTTTTAAGGAGTATGCTTTGAGAAGTAATAAGTATTTAGAAAAGTGAAGAAGTAAAGTAAGAAAAAAAGATAGAATTTCAGTTTTAAGGAGTAGGCTTTGAGAAGTAATAAGTATTTTGAAAAGTGAAGAAGTAAAGTAAGAAAAGAAGATAGAATTTCAGTTTTAAGGAGTTTGCTTTGAGAAGTAATAAGTATTTTGAAAAGTGAAGAAGTAAAGTAAGAAAAAAAGATAGAAATACAGTTTTAAGGAGTATGCTTTGAGAAGTAATAAGTATTTAGAAAAGTGAAGAAGTAAAGTAAGAAAAGAAGATATAGTTTCAGTTTTAAGGAGTAGGCTTTGAGAAGTAATAAGTATTTTGAAAAGTGAAGAAGTAAAGTAAGAAAAGAAGATAGAATTTCAGTTTTAAGGAGTTTGCTTTGAGAAGTAATAAGTATTTTGAAAAGTGAAGAAGTAAAGTAAGAAAAGAAGATAGATATTCAGTTTTAAGGAGTTTGCTTTGAGAAGTAATAAGTATTCTGAAAAGTGAAGAAGTAAAGTAAGAAAAGAAGATAGAATTTCAGTTTTAAGGAGTAGGCTTTGAGAAGTAATAAGTATTTTGAAAAGTGAAGAAGTAAAGTAAGAAAAGAAGATAGAATTTCAGTTTTAAGGAGTTTGCTTTGAGAAGTAATAAGTATTTTGAAAAGTGAAGAAGTAAAGTAAGAAAAGAAGATAGATATTCAGTTTTAAGGAGTTTGCTTTGAGAAGTAATAAGTATTCTGAAAAGTGAAGAAGTAAAGTAAGAAAAGAAGATAGAATTTCAGTTTTAAGGAGTATGCTTTGAGAAGTAATAAGTATTTCTAAAAGTGAAGAAGTAAAGTAAGAAAAAAAGATAGAATTTCAGTTTTAAGGAGTATGCTTTGAGAAGTAATAAGTATTCTGAAAAGTGAAGAAGTAAAGTAAGAAAAGAAGATAGAATTTCAGTTTTAAGGAGTATGCTTTGAGAAGTAATAAGTATTTCTAAAAGTGAAGAAGTAAAGTAAGAAAAAAAGATAGAATTTCAGTTTTAAGGAGTATGCTTTGAGAAGTAATAAGTATTTTGAATAGTGAAGAAGTGAAGTAAGAAAAGAAGATAGAATTTCAGTTTTAAGGAGTATGCTTTGAGAAGTAATAAGTATTTAGAAAAGTGAAGAAGTAAAGTAAGAAAAAAAGATAGAATTTCAGTTTTAAGGAGTAGGCTTTGAGAAGTAATAAGTATTTAGAAAAGTGAAGAAGTAAAGTAAGAAAAAAAGATAGAATTTCAGTTTTAAGGAGTAGGCTTTGAGAAGTAATAAGTATTTTGAAAAGTGAAGAAGTAAAGTAAGAAAAGAAGATAGAATTTCAGTTTTAAGGAGTATGCTTTGAGAAGTAATAAGTATTTAGAAAAGTGAAGAAGTAAAGTAAGAAAAAAAGATAGAATTTCAGTTTTAAGGAGTAGGCTTTGAGAAGTAATAAGTATTTTGAAAAGTGAAGAAGTAAAGTAAGAAAAGAAGATAGAATTTCAGTTTTAAGGAGTTTGCTTTGAGAAGTAATAAGTATTTTGAAAAGTGAAGAAGTAAAGTAAGAAAAAAAAATAGAATTTCAGTTTTAAGGAGTATGCTTTGAGAAGTAATAAGTATTTAGAAAAGTGAAGAAGTAAAGTAAGAAAAAAAGATAGAATTTCAGTTTTAAGGAGTAGGCTTTGAGAAGTAATAAGTATTTTGAAAAGTGAAGAAGTAAAGTAAGAAAAGAAGATAGAATTTCAGTTTTAAGGAGTTTGCTTTGAGAAGTAATAAGTATTTTGAAAAGTGAAGAAGTAAAGTAAGAAAAGAAGATAGATATTCAGTTTTAAGGAGTTTGCTTTGAGAAGTAATAAGTATTCTGAAAAGTGAAGAAGTAAAGTAAGAAAAGAAGATAGAATTTCAGTTTTAAGGAGTATGCTTTGAGAAGTAATAAGTATTTCTAAAAGTGAAGAAGTAAAGTAAGAAAAAAAGATAGAATTTCAGTTTTAAGGAGTATGCTTTGAGAAGTAATAAGTATTTTGAATAGTGAAGAAGTGAAGTAAGAAAAGAAGATAGAATTTCAGTTTTAAGGAGTATGCTTTGAGAAGTAATAAGTATTTAGAAAAGTGAAGAAGTAAAGTAAGAAAAAAAGATAGAATTTCAGTTTTAAGGAGTAGGCTTTGAGAAGTAATAAGTATTTTGAAAAGTGAAGAAGTAAAGTAAGAAAAGAAGATAGAATTTCAGTTTTAAGGAGTTTGCTTTGAGAAGTAATAAGTATTTTGAAAAGTGAAGAAGTAAAGTAAGAAAAAAAGATAGAAATACAGTTTTAAGGAGTATGCTTTGAGAAGTAATAAGTATTTAGAAAAGTGAAGAAGTAAAGTAAGAAAAGAAGATATAGTTTCAGTTTAAAGGAGTATGCTTTGAGAAGTAATAAGTATTTAGAAAAGAGAAGAAGTAAAGTAAGAAAAGAAGATAGAGTTTCAGTTTTAAGAGTATGCTTTGAGAAGTAATAAGTATTTAGAAAAGTGAAGAAGTAAAGTAAGAAAAGAAGATATAGTTTCAGTTTAAAGGAGTATGCTTTGAGAAGTAATAAGTATTTAGAAAAGAGAAGAAGTAAAGTAAGAAAAGAAGATAGAAATACAGTTTTAAGGAGTATGCTTTGAGAAGTAATAAGTATTTAGAAAAGTGAAGAAGTAAAGTAAGAAAAGAAGATATAGTTTCAGTTTAAAGGAGTATGCTTTGAGAAGTAATAAGTATTTAGAAAAGAGAAGAAGTAAAGTAAGAAAAGAAGATAGAATTTCAGTTTTAAGGAGTATGCTTTGAGAAGTAATAAGTATTTAGAAAAGTGAAGAAGTAAAGTAAGAAAAGAATATCTAATGATAAGTTTTCGTAGCAAGCACTAAAATATAAGTTAGAATATCCAAAATGTTAGTAATAATATAATAATTACGAATCTGTATTCGGTTAGTCAAGATATGCTTGTAGATGAAAGTTAGCCTATTGAAAAGTGAAGAAGTAAAGTAAGAAAAGAAGATAGAAATACAGTTTTAAGGAGTATGCTTTGAGAAGTAATAAGTATTTAGAAAAGTGAAGAAGTAAAGTAAGAAAAGAAGATATAGTTTCAGTTTAAAGGAGTATGCTTTGAGAAGTAATAAGTATTTAGAAAAGAGAAGAAGTAAAGTAAGAAAAGAAGATAGAGTTTCAGTTTTAAGAGTATGCTTTGAGAAGTAATAAGTATTTAGAAAAGTGAAGAAGTAAAGTAAGAAAAGAAGATATAGTTTCAGTTTAAAGGAGTATGCTTTGAGAAGTAATAAGTATTTAGAAAAGAGAAGAAGTAAAGTAAGAAAAGAAGATAGAAATACAGTTTTAAGGAGTATGCTTTGAGAAGTAATAAGTATTTAGAAAAGTGAAGAAGTAAAGTAAGAAAAGAAGATATAGTTTCAGTTTAAAGGAGTATGCTTTGAGAAGTAATAAGTATTTAGAAAAGAGAAGAAGTAAAGTAAGAAAAGAAGATAGAATTTCAGTTTTAAGGAGTATGCTTTGAGAAGTAATAAATATTTAGAAAAGTGAAGAAGTAAAGTAAGAAAAGAATATCTAATGATAAGTTTTCGTAGCAAGCACTAAAATATAAGTTAGAATATCCAAAATGTTAGTAATAATATAATAATTACGAATCTGTATTCGGTTAGTCAAGATATGCTTGTAGATGAAAGTTAGCCTATTGAAAAGTGAAGAAGTAAAGTAAGAAAAGAAGATAGAAATACAGTTTTAAGGAGTATGCTTTGAGAAGTAATAAGTATTTAGAAAAGTGAAGAAGTAAAGTAAGAAAAGAAGATATAGTTTCAGTTTAAAGGAGTATGCTTTGAGAAGTAATAAGTATTTAGAAAAGAGAAGAAGTAAAGTAAGAAAAGAAGATAGAATTTCAGTTTTAAGGAGTATGCTTTGAGAAGTAATAAGTATTTAGAAAAGTGAAGAAGTAAAGTAAGAAAAGAATATCTAATGATAAGTTTTCGTAGCAAGCACTAAAATATAAGTTAGAATATCCAAAATGTTAGTAATAATATAATAATTACGAATCTGTATTCGGTTAGTCAAGATATGCTTGTAGATGAAAGTTAGCCTATACAAAAGTGAAGAAGTAAAGTAAGAAAAGAAGATAGAAATACAGTTTTAAGGAGTATGCTTTGAGAAGTAATAAGTATTTAGAAAAGTGAAGAAGTAAAGTAAGAAAAGAAGATATAGTTTCAGTTTAAAGGAGTATGCTTTGAGAAGTAATAAGTATTTAGAAAAGAGAAGAAGTAAAGTAAGAAAAGAAGATAGAGTTTCAGTTTTAAGAGTATGCTTTGAGAAGTAATAAGTATTTAGAAAAGTGAAGAAGTAAAGTAAGAAAAGAAGATATAGTTTCAGTTTAAAGGAGTATGCTTTGAGAAGTAATAAGTATTTAGAAAAGAGAAGAAGTAAAGTAAGAAAAGAAGATAGAAATACAGTTTTAAGGAGTATGCTTTGAGAAGTAATAAGTATTTCGAAAAGAGAAGAAGTAAAGTAAGAAAAGAAGATAGAGTTTCAGTTTTAAGAGTATGCTTTGAGAAGTAATAAGTATTTAGAAAAGTGAAGAAGTAAAGTAAGAAAAGAAGATATAGTTTCAGTTTAAAGGAGTATGCTTTGAGAAGTAATAAGTATTTAGAAAAGAGAAGAAGTAAAGTAAGAAAAGAAGATAGAAATACAGTTTTAAGGAGTATGCTTTGAGAAGTAATAAGTATTTAGAAAAGTGAAGAAGTAAAGTAAGAAAAGAAGATATAGTTTCAGTTTAAAGGAGTATGCTTTGAGAAGTAATAAGTATTTAGAAAAGAGAAGAAGTAAAGTAAGAAAAGAAGATAGAATTTCAGTTTTAAGGAGTATGCTTTGAGAAGTAATAAGTATTTAGAAAAGTGAAGAAGTGAAGTAAGAAAAGAAGATAGAATTTCAGTTTTAAGGAGTATGCTTTGAGAAGTAATAAGTATTTAGAAAAGAGAAGAAGTAAAGTAAGAAAAGAAGATAGAATTTCAGTTTTAAGGAGTATGCTTTGAGAAGTAATAAGTATTTAGAAAAGTGAAGAAGTAAAGTAAGAAAAGAATATCTAATGATAAGTTTTCGTAGCAAGCACTAAAATATAAGTTAGAATATCCAAAATGTTAGTAATAATATAATAATTACGAATCTGTATTCGGTTAGTCAAGATATGCTTGTAGATGAAAGTTAGCCTATTGAAAAGTGAAGAAGTAAAGTAAGAAAAGAAGATAGAAATACAGTTTTAAGGAGTATGCTTTGAGAAGTAATAAGTATTTAGAAAAGTGAAGAAGTAAAGTAAGAAAAGAAGATATAGTTTCAGTTTAAAGGAGTATGCTTTGAGAAGTAATAAGTATTTAGAAAAGAGAAGAAGTAAAGTAAGAAAAGAAGATAGAGTTTCAGTTTTAAGAGTATGCTTTGAGAAGTAATAAGTATTTAGAAAAGTGAAGAAGTAAAGTAAGAAAAGAAGATAGAAATACAGTTTTAAGGAGTATGCTTTGAGAAGTAATAAGTATTTAGAAAAGTGAAGAAGTAAAGTAAGAAAAGAAGATATAGTTTCAGTTTAAAGGAGTATGCTTTGAGAAGTAATAAGTATTTAGAAAAGAGAAGAAGTAAAGTAAGAAAAGAAGATAGAATTTCAGTTTTAAGGAGTATGCTTTGAGAAGTAATAAGTATTTAGAAAAGTGAAGAAGTAAAGTAAGAAAAGAATATCTAATGATAAGTTTTCGTAGCAAGCACTAAAATATAAGTTAGAATATCCAAAATGTTAGTAATAATATAATAATTACGAATCTGTATTCGGTTAGTCAAGATATGCTTGTAGATGAAAGTTAGCCTATTGAAAAGTGAAGAAGTAAAGTAAGAAAAGAAGATAGAAATACAGTTTTAAGGAGTATGCTTTGAGAAGTAATAAGTATTTAGAAAAGTGAAGAAGTAAAGTAAGAAAAGAAGATATAGTTTCAGTTTAAAGGAGTATGCTTTGAGAAGTAATAAGTATTTAGAAAAGAGAAGAAGTAAAGTAAGAAAAGAAGATAGAATTTCAGTTTTAAGGAGTATGCTTTGAGAAGTAATAAGTATTTAGAAAAGTGAAGAAGTAAAGTAAGAAAAGAATATCTAATGATAAGTTTTCGTAGCAAGCACTAAAATATAAGTTAGAATATCCAAAATGTTAGTAATAATATAATAATTACGAATCTGTATTCGGTTAGTCAAGATATGCTTGTAGATGAAAGTTAGCCTATACAAAAGTGAAGAAGTAAAGTAAGAAAAGAAGATAGAAATACAGTTTTAAGGAGTATGCTTTGAGAAGTAATAAGTATTTAGAAAAGTGAAGAAGTAAAGTAAGAAAAGAAGATATAGTTTCAGTTTAAAGGAGTATGCTTTGAGAAGTAATAAGTATTTAGAAAAGAGAAGAAGTAAAGTAAGAAAAGAAGATAGAGTTTCAGTTTTAAGAGTATGCTTTGAGAAGTAATAAGTATTTAGAAAAGTGAAGAAGTAAAGTAAGAAAAGAAGATATAGTTTCAGTTTAAAGGAGTATGCTTTGAGAAGTAATAAGTATTTAGAAAAGAGAAGAAGTAAAGTAAGAAAAGAAGATAGAAATACAGTTTTAAGGAGTATGCTTTGAGAAGTAATAAGTATTTCGAAAAGAGAAGAAGTAAAGTAAGAAAAGAAGATAGAGTTTCAGTTTTAAGAGTATGCTTTGAGAAGTAATAAGTATTTAGAAAAGTGAAGAAGTAAAGTAAGAAAAGAAGATATAGTTTCAGTTTAAAGGAGTATGCTTTGAGAAGTAATAAGTATTTAGAAAAGAGAAGAAGTAAAGTAAGAAAAGAAGATAGAAATACAGTTTTAAGGAGTATGCTTTGAGAAGTAATAAGTATTTAGAAAAGTGAAGAAGTAAAGTAAGAAAAGAAGATATAGTTTCAGTTTAAAGGAGTATGCTTTGAGAAGTAATAAGTATTTAGAAAAGAGAAGAAGTAAAGTAAGAAAAGAAGATAGAATTTCAGTTTTAAGGAGTATGCTTTGAGAAGTAATAAGTATTTAGAAAAGTGAAGAAGTGAAGTAAGAAAAGAAGATAGAATTTCAGTTTTAAGGAGTATGCTTTGAGAAGTAATAAGTATTTAGAAAAGAGAAGAAGTAAAGTAAGAAAAGAAGATAGAATTTCAGTTTTAAGGAGTATGCTTTGAGAAGTAATAAGTATTTAGAAAAGTGAAGAAGTAAAGTAAGAAAAGAATATCTAATGATAAGTTTTCGTAGCAAGCACTAAAATATAAGTTAGAATATCCAAAATGTTAGTAATAATATAATAATTACGAATCTGTATTCGGTTAGTCAAGATATGCTTGTAGATGAAAGTTAGCCTATTGAAAAGTGAAGAAGTAAAGTAAGAAAAGAAGATAGAAATACAGTTTTAAGGAGTATGCTTTGAGAAGTAATAAGTATTTAGAAAAGTGAAGAAGTAAAGTAAGAAAAGAAGATATAGTTTCAGTTTAAAGGAGTATGCTTTGAGAAGTAATAAGTATTTAGAAAAGAGAAGAAGTAAAGTAAGAAAAGAAGATAGAGTTTCAGTTTTAAGAGTATGCTTTGAGAAGTAATAAGTATTTAGAAAAGTGAAGAAGTAAAGTAAGAAAAGAAGATATAGTTTCAGTTTAAAGGAGTATGCTTTGAGAAGTAATAAGTATTTAGAAAAGAGAAGAAGTAAAGTAAGAAAAGAAGATAGAAATACAGTTTTAAGGAGTATGCTTTGAGAAGTAATAAGTATTTAGAAAAGAGAAGAAGTAAAGTAAGAAAAGAAGATAGAGTTTCAGTTTTAAGAGTATGCTTTGAGAAGTAATAAGTATTTAGAAAAGTGAAGAAGTAAAGTAAGAAAAGAAGATATAGTTTCAGTTTAAAGGAGTATGCTTTGAGAAGTAATAAGTATTTAGAAAAGAGAAGAAGTAAAGTAAGAAAAGAAGATAGAAATACAGTTTTAAGGAGTATGCTTTGAGAAGTAATAAGTATTTAGAAAAGTGAAGAAGTAAAGTAAGAAAAGAAGATATAGTTTCAGTTTAAAGGAGTATGCTTTGAGAAGTAATAAGTATTTAGAAAAGAGAAGAAGTAAAGTAAGAAAAGAAGATAGAATTTCAGTTTTAAGGAGTATGCTTTGAGAAGTAATAAGTATTTAGAAAAGTGAAGAAGTGAAGTAAGAAAAGAAGATAGAATTTCAGTTTTAAGGAGTATGCTTTGAGAAGTAATAAGTATTTAGAAAAGAGAAGAAGTAAAGTAAGAAAAGAAGATAGAATTTCAGTTTTAAGGAGTATGCTTTGAGAAGTAATAAGTATTTAGAAAAGTGAAGAAGTAAAGTAAGAAAAGAATATCTAATGATAAGTTTTCGTAGCAAGCACTAAAATATAAGTTAGAATATCCAAAATGTTAGTAATAATATAATAATTACGAATCTGTATTCGGTTAGTCAAGATATGCTTGTAGATGAAAGTTAGCCTATTGAAAAGTGAAGAAGTAAAGTAAGAAAAGAAGATAGAAATACAGTTTTAAGGAGTATGCTTTGAGAAGTAATAAGTATTTAGAAAAGTGAAGAAGTAAAGTAAGAAAAGAAGATATAGTTTCAGTTTAAAGGAGTATGCTTTGAGAAGTAATAAGTATTTAGAAAAGAGAAGAAGTAAAGTAAGAAAAGAAGATAGAGTTTCAGTTTTAAGAGTATGCTTTGAGAAGTAATAAGTATTTAGAAAAGTGAAGAAGTAAAGTAAGAAAAGAAGATATAGTTTCAGTTTAAAGGAGTATGCTTTGAGAAGTAATAAGTATTTAGAAAAGAGAAGAAGTAAAGTAAGAAAAGAAGATAGAAATACAGTTTTAAGGAGTATGCTTTGAGAAGTAATAAGTATTTAGAAAAGTGAAGAAGTGAAGTAAGAAAAGAAGATAGAATTTCAGTTTTAAGGAGTATGCTTTGAGAAGTAATAAGTATTTAGAAAAGAGAAGAAGTAAAGTAAGAAAAGAAGATAGAATTTCAGTTTTAAGGAGTATGCTTTGAGAAGTAATAAGTATTTAGAAAAGTGAAGAAGTAAAGTAAGAAAAGAATATCTAATGATAAGTTTTCGTAGCAAGCACTAAAATATAAGTTAGAATATCCAAAATGTTAGTAATAATATAATAATTACGAATCTGTATTCGGTTAGTCAAGATATGCTTGTAGATGAAAGTTAACCTATAGAAAAGTGAAGAAGTAAAGTAAGAAAAGAAGATAGAGTTTCAGTTTTAAGAGTATGCTTTGAGAAGTAATAAGTATTTAGAAAAGTGAAGAAATAAAGTAAGAAAAGAAGATATAGTTTCAGTTTTAAGAGTATGCTTTGAGAAGTAATAAGTATTTAGAAAAGAGAAGAAGTAAAGTAAGAAAAGAAGATAGATATACAGTTTTAAGGAGTATGCTTTGAGAAGTAATAAGTATTTAGAAAAGTGAAGAAGTAAAGTAAGAAAAGAATATCTAATGATAAGTTTTCGTAGCAAGCACTAAAATATAAGTTAGAATATCCAAAATGTTAGTAATAATATAATAATTACGAATCTGTATTCGGTTAGTCAAGATATGCTTGTAGATGAAAGTTAACCTATAGAAAAGTGAAGAAGTAAAGTAAGAAAAGAAGATAGAGTTTCAGTTTTAAGAGTATGCTTTGAGAAGTAATAAGTATTTAGAAAAGTGAAGAAATAAAGTAAGAAAAGAAGATATAGTTTCAGTTTTAAGAGTATGCTTTGAGAAGTAATAAGTATTTAGAAAAGAGAAGAAGTAAAGTAAGAAAAGAAGATAGATATACAGTTTTAAGGAGTATGCTTTGAGAAGTAATAAGTATTTAGAAAAGTGAAGAAGTAAAGTAAGAAAAGAATATCTAATGATAAGTTTTCGTAGCAAGCACTAAAATATAAGTTAGAATATCCAAAATGTTAGTAATAATATAATAATTACGAATCTGTATTCGGTTAGTCAAGATATGCTTGTAGATGAAAGTTAACCTATAGAAAAGTGAAGAAGTAAAGTAAGAAAAGAAGATAGAGTTTCAGTTTTAAGAGTATGCTTTGAGAAGTAATAAGTATTTAGAAAAGTGAAGAAATAAAGTAAGAAAAGAAGATATAGTTTCAGTTTTAAGAGTATGCTTTGAGAAGTAATAAGTATTTAGAAAAGAGAAGAAGTAAAGTAAGAAAAGAAGATAGATATACAGTTTTAAGGAGTATGCTTTGAGAAGTAATAAGTATTTAGAAAAGTGAAGAAGTAAAGTAAGAAAAGAATATCTAATGATAAGTTTTCGTAGCAAGCACTAAAATATAAGTTAGAATATCCAAAATGTTAGTAATAATATAATAATTACGAATCTGTATTCGGTTAGTCAAGATATGCTTGTAGATGAAAGTTAACCTATAGAAAAGTGAAGAAGTAAAGTAAGAAAAGAAGATAGAGTTTCAGTTTTAAGAGTATGCTTTGAGAAGTAATAAGTATTTAGAAAAGTGAAGAAATAAAGTAAGAAAAGAAGATATAGTTTCAGTTTTAAGAGTATGCTTTGAGAAGTAATAAGTATTTAGAAAAGAGAAGAAGTAAAGTAAGAAAAGAAGATAGAATTTCAGTTTTAAGGAGTATGCTTTGAGAAGTAATAAGTATTTAGAAAAGTGAAGAAGTAAAGTAAGAAAAGAATATCTAATGATAAGTTTTCGTAGCAAGCACTAAAATATAAGTTAGAATATCCAAAATGTTAGTAATAATATAATAATTACGAATCTGTATTCGGTTAGTCAAGATATGCTTGTAGATGAAAGTTAGCCTATTGAAAAGTGAAGAAGTAAAGTAAGAAAAGAAGATAGAAATACAGTTTTAAGGAGTATGCTTTGAGAAGTAATAAGTATTTAGAAAAGTGAAGAAGTAAAGTAAGAAAAGAAGATATAGTTTCAGTTTAAAGGAGTATGCTTTGAGAAGTAATAAGTATTTAGAAAAGAGAAGAAGTAAAGTAAGAAAAGAAGATAGAGTTTCAGTTTTAAGAGTATGCTTTGAGAAGTAATAAGTATTTAGAAAAGTGAAGAAGTAAAGTAAGAAAAGAAGATATAGTTTCAGTTTAAAGGAGTATGCTTTGAGAAGTAATAAGTATTTAGAAAAGAGAAGAAGTAAAGTAAGAAAAGAAGATAGAAATACAGTTTTAAGGAGTATGCTTTGAGAAGTAATAAGTATTTAGAAAAGTGAAGAAGTGAAGTAAGAAAAGAAGATAGAATTTCAGTTTTAAGGAGTATGCTTTGAGAAGTAATAAGTATTTAGAAAAGAGAAGAAGTAAAGTAAGAAAAGAAGATAGAATTTCAGTTTTAAGGAGTATGCTTTGAGAAGTAATAAGTATTTAGAAAAGTGAAGAAGTAAAGTAAGAAAAGAATATCTAATGATAAGTTTTCGTAGCAAGCACTAAAATATAAGTTAGAATATCCAAAATGTTAGTAATAATATAATAATTACGAATCTGTATTCGGTTAGTCAAGATATGCTTGTAGATGAAAGTTAACCTATAGAAAAGTGAAGAAGTAAAGTAAGAAAAGAAGATAGAGTTTCAGTTTTAAGAGTATGCTTTGAGAAGTAATAAGTATTTAGAAAAGTGAAGAAATAAAGTAAGAAAAGAAGATATAGTTTCAGTTTTAAGAGTATGCTTTGAGAAGTAATAAGTATTTAGAAAAGAGAAGAAGTAAAGTAAGAAAAGAAGATAGATATACAGTTTTAAGGAGTATGCTTTGAGAAGTAATAAGTATTTAGAAAAGTGAAGAAGTAAAGTAAGAAAAGAATATCTAATGATAAGTTTTCGTAGCAAGCACTAAAATATAAGTTAGAATATCCAAAATGTTAGTAATAATATAATAATTACGAATCTGTATTCGGTTAGTCAAGATATGCTTGTAGATGAAAGTTAACCTATAGAAAAGTGAAGAAGTAAAGTAAGAAAAGAAGATAGAGTTTCAGTTTTAAGAGTATGCTTTGAGAAGTAATAAGTATTTAGAAAAGTGAAGAAATAAAGTAAGAAAAGAAGATATAGTTTCAGTTTTAAGAGTATGCTTTGAGAAGTAATAAGTATTTAGAAAAGAGAAGAAGTAAAGTAAGAAAAGAAGATAGAATTTCAGTTTTAAGGAGTATGCTTTGAGAAGTAATAAGTATTTAGAAAAGTGAAGAAGTAAAGTAAGAAAAGAATATCTAATGATAAGTTTTCGTAGCAAGCACTAAAATATAAGTTAGAATATCCAAAATGTTAGTAATAATATAATAATTACGAATCTGTATTCGGTTAGTCAAGATATGCTTGTAGATGAAAGTTAGCCTATTGAAAAGTGAAGAAGTAAAGTAAGAAAAGAAGATAGAAATACAGTTTTAAGGAGTATGCTTTGAGAAGTAATAAGTATTTAGAAAAGTGAAGAAGTAAAGTAAGAAAAGAAGATATAGTTTCAGTTTAAAGGAGTATGCTTTGAGAAGTAATAAGTATTTAGAAAAGAGAAGAAGTAAAGTAAGAAAAGAAGATATAGTTTCAGTTTTAAGAGTATGCTTTGAGAAGTAATAAGTATTTAGAAAAGTGAAGAAGTAAAGTAAGAAAAGAAGATATAGTTTCAGTTTAAAGGAGTATGCTTTGAGAAGTAATAAGTATTTAGAAAAGAGAAGAAGTAAAGTAAGAAAAGAAGATAGAAATACAGTTTTAAGGAGTATGCTTTGAGAAGTAATAAGTATTTAGAAAAGTGAAGAAGTGAAGTAAGAAAAGAAGATAGAATTTCAGTTTTAAGGAGTATGCTTTGAGAAGTAATAAGTATTTAGAAAAGAGAAGAAGTAAAGTAAGAAAAGAAGATAGAATTTCAGTTTTAAGGAGTATGCTTTGAGAAGTAATAAGTATTTAGAAAAGTGAAGAAGTGAAGTAAGAAAAGAAGATAGAATTTCAGTTTTAAGGAGTATGCTTTGAGAAGTAATAAGTATTTAGAAAAGAGAAGAAGTAAAGTAAGAAAAGAAGATAGAATTTCAGTTTTAAGGAGTATGCTTTGAGAAGTAATAAGTATTTAGAAAAGTGAAGAAGTAAAGTAAGAAAAGAATATCTAATGATAAGTTTTCGTAGCAAGCACTAAAATATAAGTTAGAATATCCAAAATGTTAGTAATAATATAATAATTACGAATCTGTATTCGGTTAGTCAAGATATGCTTGTAGATGAAAGTTAACCTATAGAAAAGTGAAGAAGTAAAGTAAGAAAAGAAGATAGAGTTTCAGTTTTAAGAGTATGCTTTGAGAAGTAATAAGTATTTAGAAAAGTGAAGAAATAAAGTAAGAAAAGAAGATATAGTTTCAGTTTTAAGAGTATGCTTTGAGAAGTAATAAGTATTTAGAAAAGAGAAGAAGTAAAGTAAGAAAAGAAGATAGATATACAGTTTTAAGGAGTATGCTTTGAGAAGTAATAAGTATTTAGAAAAGTGAAGAAGTAAAGTAAGAAAAGAATATCTAATGATAAGTTTTCGTAGCAAGCACTAAAATATAAGTTAGAATATCCAAAATGTTAGTAATAATATAATAATTACGAATCTGTATTCGGTTAGTCAAGATATGCTTGTAGATGAAAGTTAGCCTATTGAAAAGTGAAGAAGTAAAGTAAGAAAAGAAGATAGAAATACAGTTTTAAGGAGTATGCTTTGAGAAGTAATAAGTATTTAGAAAAGTGAAGAAGTAAAGTAAGAAAAGAAGATATAGTTTCAGTTTAAAGGAGTATGCTTTGAGAAGTAATAAGTATTTAGAAAAGAGAAGAAGTAAAGTAAGAAAAGAAGATAGAGTTTCAGTTTTAAGAGTATGCTTTGAGAAGTAATAAGTATTTAGAAAAGTGAAGAAGTAAAGTAAGAAAAGAAGATATAGTTTCAGTTTAAAGGAGTATGCTTTGAGAAGTAATAAGTATTTAGAAAAGAGAAGAAGTAAAGTAAGAAAAGAAGATAGAAATACAGTTTTAAGGAGTATGCTTTGAGAAGTAATAAGTATTTAGAAAAGTGAAGAAGTGAAGTAAGAAAAGAAGATAGAATTTCAGTTTTAAGGAGTATGCTTTGAGAAGTAATAAGTATTTAGAAAAGAGAAGAAGTAAAGTAAGAAAAGAAGATAGAATTTCAGTTTTAAGGAGTATGCTTTGAGAAGTAATAAGTATTTAGAAAAGTGAAGAAGTAAAGTAAGAAAAGAATATCTAATGATAAGTTTTCGTAGCAAGCACTAAAATATAAGTTAGAATATCCAAAATGTTAGTAATAATATAATAATTACGAATCTGTATTCGGTTAGTCAAGATATGCTTGTAGATGAAAGTTAGCCTATTGAAAAGTGAAGAAGTAAAGTAAGAAAAGAAGATATAGTTTCAGTTTAAAGGAGTATGCTTTGAGAAGTAATAAGTATTTAGAAAAGAGAAGAAGTAAAGTAAGAAAAGAAGATAGAGTTTCAGTTTTAAGAGTATGCTTTGAGAAGTAATAAGTATTTAGAAAAGTGAAGAAGTAAAGTAAGAAAAGAAGATATAGTTTCAGTTTAAAGGAGTATGCTTTGAGAAGTAATAAGTATTTAGAAAAGAGAAGAAGTAAAGTAAGAAAAGAAGATAGAAATACAGTTTTAAGGAGTATGCTTTGAGAAGTAATAAGTATTTAGAAAAGTGAAGAAGTGAAGTAAGAAAAGAAGATAGAATTTCAGTTTTAAGGAGTATGCTTTGAGAAGTAATAAGTATTTAGAAAAGAGAAGAAGTAAAGTAAGAAAAGAAGATAGAATTTCAGTTTTAAGGAGTATGCTTTGAGAAGTAATAAGTATTTAGAAAAGTGAAGAAGTAAAGTAAGAAAAGAATATCTAATGATAAGTTTTCGTAGCAAGCACTAAAATATAAGTTAGAATATCCAAAATGTTAGTAATAATATAATAATTACGAATCTGTATTCGGTTAGTCAAGATATGCTTGTAGATGAAAGTTAACCTATAGAAAAGTGAAGAAGTAAAGTAAGAAAAGAAGATAGAGTTTCAGTTTTAAGAGTATGCTTTGAGAAGTAATAAGTATTTAGAAAAGTGAAGAAATAAAGTAAGAAAAGAAGATATAGTTTCAGTTTTAAGAGTATGCTTTGAGAAGTAATAAGTATTTAGAAAAGAGAAGAAGTAAAGTAAGAAAAGAAGATAGATATACAGTTTTAAGGAGTATGCTTTGAGAAGTAATAAGTATTTAGAAAAGAGAAGAAGTAAAGTAAGAAAAGAAGATAGAAATACAGTTTTAAGGAGTATGCTTTGAGAAGTAATAAGTATTTAGAAAAGTGAAGAAGTGAAGTAAGAAAAGAAGATAGAATTTCAGTTTTAAGGAGTATGCTTTGAGAAGTAATAAGTATTTAGAAAAGAGAAGAAGTAAAGTAAGAAAAGAAGATAGAATTTCAGTTTTAAGGAGTATGCTTTGAGAAGTAATAAGTATTTAGAAAAGTGAAGAAGTAAAGTAAGAAAAGAAGATAGAAATACAGTTTTAAGGAGTATGCTTTGAGAAGTAATAAGTATTTAGAAAAGTGAAGAAGTGAAGTAAGAAAAGAAGATAGAATTTCAGTTTTAAGGAGTATGCTTTGAGAAGTAATAAGTATTTAGAAAAGAGAAGAAGTAAAGTAAGAAAAGAAGATAGAGTTTCAGTTTTAAGGAGTATGCTTTGAGAAGTAATAAGTATTTAGAAAAGTGAAGAAGTAAAGTAAGAAAAGAAGATATAGTTTCAGTTTTAAGGAGTATGCTTTGAGAAGTAATAAGTATTTAGAAAAGAGAAGAAGTAAAGTAAGAAAAGAAGATAGAAATACAGTTTTAAGGAGTATGCTTTGAGAAGTAATAAGTATTTAGAAAAGTGAAGAAGTGAAGTAAGAAAAGAAGATAGAATTTCAGTTTTAAGGAGTATGCTTTGAGAAGTAATAAGTATTTAGAAAAGAGAAGAAGTAAAGTAAGAAAAGAAGATAGAATTTCAGTTTTAAGGAGTATGCTTTGAGAAGTAATAAGTATTTAGAAAAGTGAAGAAGTAAAGTAAGAAAAGAATATCTAATGATAAGTTTTCGTAGCAAGCACTAAAATATAAGTTAGAATATCCAAAATGTTAGTAATAATATAATAATTACGAATCTGTATTCGGTTAGTCAAGATATGCTTGTAGATGAAAGTTAACCTATAGAAAAGTGAAGAAGTAAAGTAAGAAAAGAAGATAGAGTTTCAGTTTTAAGAGTATGCTTTGAGAAGTAATAAGTATTTAGAAAAGTGAAGAAATAAAGTAAGAAAAGAAGATATAGTTTCAGTTTTAAGAGTATGCTTTGAGAAGTAATAAGTATTTAGAAAAGAGAAGAAGTAAAGTAAGAAAAGAAGATAGATATACAGTTTTAAGGAGTATGCTTTGAGAAGTAATAAGTATTTAGAAAAGTGAAGAAGTAAAGTAAGAAAAGAATATCTAATGATAAGTTTTCGTAGCAAGCACTAAAATATAAGTTAGAATATCCAAAATGTTAGTAATAATATAATAATTACGAATCTGTATTCGGTTAGTCAAGATATGCTTGTAGATGAAAGTTAACCTATAGAAAAGTGAAGAAGTAAAGTAAGAAAAGAAGATAGAGTTTCAGTTTTAAGAGTATGCTTTGAGAAGTAATAAGTATTTAGAAAAGTGAAGAAATAAAGTAAGAAAAGAAGATATAGTTTCAGTTTTAAGAGTATGCTTTGAGAAGTAATAAGTATTTAGAAAAGAGAAGAAGTAAAGTAAGAAAAGAAGATAGAATTTCAGTTTTAAGGAGTATGCTTTGAGAAGTAATAAGTATTTAGAAAAGTGAAGAAGTAAAGTAAGAAAAGAATATCTAATGATAAGTTTTCGTAGCAAGCACTAAAATATAAGTTAGAATATCCAAAATGTTAGTAATAATATAATAATTACGAATCTGTATTCGGTTAGTCAAGATATGCTTGTAGATGAAAGTTAGCCTATTGAAAAGTGAAGAAGTAAAGTAAGAAAAGAAGATAGAAATACAGTTTTAAGGAGTATGCTTTGAGAAGTAATAAGTATTTAGAAAAGTGAAGAAGTAAAGTAAGAAAAGAAGATATAGTTTCAGTTTAAAGGAGTATGCTTTGAGAAGTAATAAGTATTTAGAAAAGAGAAGAAGTAAAGTAAGAAAAGAAGATAGAGTTTCAGTTTTAAGAGTATGCTTTGAGAAGTAATAAGTATTTAGAAAAGTGAAGAAGTAAAGTAAGAAAAGAAGATATAGTTTCAGTTTAAAGGAGTATGCTTTGAGAAGTAATAAGTATTTAGAAAAGAGAAGAAGTAAAGTAAGAAAAGAAGATAGAAATACAGTTTTAAGGAGTATGCTTTGAGAAGTAATAAGTATTTAGAAAAGAGAAGAAGTAAAGTAAGAAAAGAAGATAGAGTTTCAGTTTTAAGAGTATGCTTTGAGAAGTAATAAGTATTTAGAAAAGTGAAGAAGTAAAGTAAGAAAAGAAGATATAGTTTCAGTTTAAAGGAGTATGCTTTGAGAAGTAATAAGTATTTAGAAAAGAGAAGAAGTAAAGTAAGAAAAGAAGATAGAAATACAGTTTTAAGGAGTATGCTTTGAGAAGTAATAAGTATTTAGAAAAGTGAAGAAGTAAAGTAAGAAAAGAAGATATAGTTTCAGTTTAAAGGAGTATGCTTTGAGAAGTAATAAGTATTTAGAAAAGAGAAGAAGTAAAGTAAGAAAAGAAGATAGAAATACAGTTTTAAGGAGTATGCTTTGAGAAGTAATAAGTATTTAGAAAAGAGAAGAAGTAAAGTAAGAAAAGAAGATAGAGTTTCAGTTTTAAGGAGTATGCTTTGAGAAGTAATAAGTATTTAGAAAAGTGAAGAAGTAAAGTAAGAAAAGAAGATATAGTTTCAGTTTAAAGGAGTATGCTTTGAGAAGTAATAAGTATTTAGAAAAGAGAAGAAGTAAAGTAAGAAAAGAAGATAGAGTTTCAGTTTTAAGGAGTATGCTTTGAGAAGTAATAAGTATTTAGAAAAGTGAAGAAGTGAAGTAAGAAAAGAAGATAGAATTTCAGTTTTAAGGAGTATGCTTTGAGAAGTAATAAGTATTTAGAAAAGAGAAGAAGTAAAGTAAGAAAAGAAGATAGAATTTCAGTTTTAAGGAGTATGCTTTGAGAAGTAATAAGTATTTAGAAAAGTGAAGAAGTAAAGTAAGAAAAGAATATCTAATGATAAGTTTTCGTAGCAAGCACTAAAATATAAGTTAGAATATCCAAAATGTTAGTAATAATATAATAATTACGAATCTGTATTCGGTTAGTCAAGATATGCTTGTAGATGAAAGTTAACCTATAGAAAAGTGAAGAAGTAAAGTAAGAAAAGAAGATAGAGTTTCAGTTTTAAGAGTATGCTTTGAGAAGTAATAAGTATTTAGAAAAGTGAAGAAATAAAGTAAGAAAAGAAGATATAGTTTCAGTTTTAAGAGTATGCTTTGAGAAGTAATAAGTATTTAGAAAAGAGAAGAAGTAAAGTAAGAAAAGAAGATAGATATACAGTTTTAAGGAGTATGCTTTGAGAAGTAATAAGTATTTAGAAAAGAGAAGAAGTAAAGTAAGAAAAGAAGATAGAAATACAGTTTTAAGGAGTATGCTTTGAGAAGTAATAAGTATTTAGAAAAGTGAAGAAGTGAAGTAAGAAAAGAAGATAGAATTTCAGTTTTAAGGAGTATGCTTTGAGAAGTAATAAGTATTTAGAAAAGAGAAGAAGTAAAGTAAGAAAAGAAGATAGAATTTCAGTTTTAAGGAGTATGCTTTGAGAAGTAATAAGTATTTAGAAAAGTGAAGAAGTAAAGTAAGAAAAGAAGATAGAAATACAGTTTTAAGGAGTATGCTTTGAGAAGTAATAAGTATTTAGAAAAGTGAAGAAGTGAAGTAAGAAAAGAAGATAGAATTTCAGTTTTAAGGAGTATGCTTTGAGAAGTAATAAGTATTTAGAAAAGAGAAGAAGTAAAGTAAGAAAAGAAGATAGAGTTTCAGTTTTAAGGAGTATGCTTTGAGAAGTAATAAGTATTTAGAAAAGTGAAGAAGTAAAGTAAGAAAAGAAGATATAGTTTCAGTTTTAAGGAGTATGCTTTGAGAAGTAATAAGTATTTAGAAAAGAGAAGAAGTAAAGTAAGAAAAGAAGATAGAAATACAGTTTTAAGGAGTATGCTTTGAGAAGTAATAAGTATTTAGAAAAGTGAAGAAGTGAAGTAAGAAAAGAAGATAGAATTTCAGTTTTAAGGAGTATGCTTTGAGAAGTAATAAGTATTTAGAAAAGAGAAGAAGTAAAGTAAGAAAAGAAGATAGAATTTCAGTTTTAAGGAGTATGCTTTGAGAAGTAATAAGTATTTAGAAAAGTGAAGAAGTAAAGTAAGAAAAGAATATCTAATGATAAGTTTTCGTAGCAAGCACTAAAATATAAGTTAGAATATCCAAAATGTTAGTAATAATATAATAATTACGAATCTGTATTCGGTTAGTCAAGATATGCTTGTAGATGAAAGTTAACCTATAGAAAAGTGAAGAAGTAAAGTAAGAAAAGAAGATAGAGTTTCAGTTTTAAGAGTATGCTTTGAGAAGTAATAAGTATTTAGAAAAGTGAAGAAATAAAGTAAGAAAAGAAGATATAGTTTCAGTTTTAAGAGTATGCTTTGAGAAGTAATAAGTATTTAGAAAAGAGAAGAAGTAAAGTAAGAAAAGAAGATAGATATACAGTTTTAAGGAGTATGCTTTGAGAAGTAATAAGTATTTAGAAAAGTGAAGAAGTAAAGTAAGAAAAGAATATCTAATGATAAGTTTTCGTAGCAAGCACTAAAATATAAGTTAGAATATCCAAAATGTTAGTAATAATATAATAATTACGAATCTGTATTCGGTTAGTCAAGATATGCTTGTAGATGAAAGTTAACCTATAGAAAAGTGAAGAAGTAAAGTAAGAAAAGAAGATAGAGTTTCAGTTTTAAGAGTATGCTTTGAGAAGTAATAAGTATTTAGAAAAGTGAAGAAATAAAGTAAGAAAAGAAGATATAGTTTCAGTTTTAAGAGTATGCTTTGAGAAGTAATAAGTATTTAGAAAAGAGAAGAAGTAAAGTAAGAAAAGAAGATAGATATACAGTTTTAAGGAGTATGCTTTGAGAAGTAATAAGTATTTAGAAAAGAGAAGAAGTAAAGTAAGAAAAGAAGATAGAAATACAGTTTTAAGGAGTATGCTTTGAGAAGTAATAAGTATTTAGAAAAGTGAAGAAGTGAAGTAAGAAAAGAAGATAGAATTTCAGTTTTAAGGAGTATGCTTTGAGAAGTAATAAGTATTTAGAAAAGAGAAGAAGTAAAGTAAGAAAAGAAGATAGAATTTCAGTTTTAAGGAGTATGCTTTGAGAAGTAATAAGTATTTAGAAAAGTGAAGAAGTAAAGTAAGAAAAGAAGATAGAAATACAGTTTTAAGGAGTATGCTTTGAGAAGTAATAAGTATTTAGAAAAGTGAAGAAGTGAAGTAAGAAAAGAAGATAGAATTTCAGTTTTAAGGAGTATGCTTTGAGAAGTAATAAGTATTTAGAAAAGAGAAGAAGTAAAGTAAGAAAAGAAGATAGAGTTTCAGTTTTAAGGAGTATGCTTTGAGAAGTAATAAGTATTTAGAAAAGTGAAGAAGTAAAGTAAGAAAAGAAGATATAGTTTCAGTTTTAAGGAGTATGCTTTGAGAAGTAATAAGTATTTAGAAAAGAGAAGAAGTAAAGTAAGAAAAGAAGATAGAAATACAGTTTTAAGGAGTATGCTTTGAGAAGTAATAAGTATTTAGAAAAGTGAAGAAGTGAAGTAAGAAAAGAAGATAGAATTTCAGTTTTAAGGAGTATGCTTTGAGAAGTAATAAGTATTTAGAAAAGAGAAGAAGTAAAGTAAGAAAAGAAGATAGAATTTCAGTTTTAAGGAGTATGCTTTGAGAAGTAATAAGTATTTAGAAAAGTGAAGAAGTAAAGTAAGAAAAGAATATCTAATGATAAGTTTTCGTAGCAAGCACTAAAATATAAGTTAGAATATCCAAAATGTTAGTAATAATATAATAATTACGAATCTGTATTCGGTTAGTCAAGATATGCTTGTAGATGAAAGTTAACCTATAGAAAAGTGAAGAAGTAAAGTAAGAAAAGAAGATAGAGTTTCAGTTTTAAGAGTATGCTTTGAGAAGTAATAAGTATTTAGAAAAGTGAAGAAATAAAGTAAGAAAAGAAGATATAGTTTCAGTTTTAAGAGTATGCTTTGAGAAGTAATAAGTATTTAGAAAAGAGAAGAAGTAAAGTAAGAAAAGAAGATAGATATACAGTTTTAAGGAGTATGCTTTGAGAAGTAATAAGTATTTAGAAAAGTGAAGAAGTAAAGTAAGAAAAGAATATCTAATGATAAGTTTTCGTAGCAAGCACTAAAATATAAGTTAGAATATCCAAAATGTTAGTAATAATATAATAATTACGAATCTGTATTCGGTTAGTCAAGATATGCTTGTAGATGAAAGTTAACCTATAGAAAAGTGAAGAAGTAAAGTAAGAAAAGAAGATAGAGTTTCAGTTTTAAGAGTATGCTTTGAGAAGTAATAAGTATTTAGAAAAGTGAAGAAATAAAGTAAGAAAAGAAGATATAGTTTCAGTTTTAAGAGTATGCTTTGAGAAGTAATAAGTATTTAGAAAAGAGAAGAAGTAAAGTAAGAAAAGAAGATAGATATACAGTTTTAAGGAGTATGCTTTGAGAAGTAATAAGTATTTAGAAAAGTGAAGAAGTAAAGTAAGAAAAGAATATCTAATGATAAGTTTTCGTAGCAAGCACTAAAATATAAGTTAGAATATCCAAAATGTTAGTAATAATATAATAATTACGAATCTGTATTCGGTTAGTCAAGATATGCTTGTAGATGAAAGTTAACCTATAGAAAAGTGAAGAAGTAAAGTAAGAAAAGAAGATAGAGTTTCAGTTTTAAGAGTATGCTTTGAGAAGTAATAAGTATTTAGAAAAGTGAAGAAATAAAGTAAGAAAAGAAGATATAGTTTCAGTTTTAAGAGTATGCTTTGAGAAGTAATAAGTATTTAGAAAAGAGAAGAAGTAAAGTAAGAAAAGAAGATAGATATACAGTTTTAAGGAGTATGCTTTGAGAAGTAATAAGTATTTAGAAAAGAGAAGAAGTAAAGTAAGAAAAGAAGATAGAAATACAGTTTTAAGGAGTATGCTTTGAGAAGTAATAAGTATTTAGAAAAGTGAAGAAGTGAAGTAAGAAAAGAAGATAGAATTTCAGTTTTAAGGAGTATGCTTTGAGAAGTAATAAGTATTTAGAAAAGAGAAGAAGTAAAGTAAGAAAAGAAGATAGAATTTCAGTTTTAAGGAGTATGCTTTGAGAAGTAATAAGTATTTAGAAAAGTGAAGAAGTAAAGTAAGAAAAGAAGATAGAAATACAGTTTTAAGGAGTATGCTTTGAGAAGTAATAAGTATTTAGAAAAGTGAAGAAGTGAAGTAAGAAAAGAAGATAGAATTTCAGTTTTAAGGAGTATGCTTTGAGAAGTAATAAGTATTTAGAAAAGAGAAGAAGTAAAGTAAGAAAAGAAGATAGAGTTTCAGTTTTAAGGAGTATGCTTTGAGAAGTAATAAGTATTTAGAAAAGAGAAGAAGTAAAGTAAGAAAAGAAGATAGATATACAGTTTTAAGGAGTATGCTTTGAGAAGTAATAAGTATTTAGAAAAGTGAAGAAGTAAAGTAAGAAAAGAATATCTAATGATAAGTTTTCGTAGCAAGCACTAAAATATAAGTTAGAATATCCAAAATGTTAGTAATAATATAATAATTACGAATCTGTATTCGGTTAGTCAAGATATGCTTGTAGATGAAAGTTAACCTATAGAAAAGTGAAGAAGTAAAGTAAGAAAAGAAGATAGAGTTTCAGTTTTAAGAGTATGCTTTGAGAAGTAATAAGTATTTAGAAAAGTGAAGAAATAAAGTAAGAAAAGAAGATATAGTTTCAGTTTTAAGAGTATGCTTTGAGAAGTAATAAGTATTTAGAAAAGAGAAGAAGTAAAGTAAGAAAAGAAGATAGATATACAGTTTTAAGGAGTATGCTTTGAGAAGTAATAAGTATTTAGAAAAGAGAAGAAGTAAAGTAAGAAAAGAAGATAGAAATACAGTTTTAAGGAGTATGCTTTGAGAAGTAATAAGTATTTAGAAAAGTGAAGAAGTGAAGTAAGAAAAGAAGATAGAATTTCAGTTTTAAGGAGTATGCTTTGAGAAGTAATAAGTATTTAGAAAAGAGAAGAAGTAAAGTAAGAAAAGAAGATAGAATTTCAGTTTTAAGGAGTATGCTTTGAGAAGTAATAAGTATTTAGAAAAGTGAAGAAGTAAAGTAAGAAAAGAAGATAGAAATACAGTTTTAAGGAGTATGCTTTGAGAAGTAATAAGTATTTAGAAAAGTGAAGAAGTGAAGTAAGAAAAGAAGATAGAATTTCAGTTTTAAGGAGTATGCTTTGAGAAGTAATAAGTATTTAGAAAAGAGAAGAAGTAAAGTAAGAAAAGAAGATAGAGTTTCAGTTTTAAGGAGTATGCTTTGAGAAGTAATAAGTATTTAGAAAAGTGAAGAAGTAAAGTAAGAAAAGAAGATATAGTTTCAGTTTTAAGGAGTATGCTTTGAGAAGTAATAAGTATTTAGAAAAGAGAAGAAGTAAAGTAAGAAAAGAAGATAGAAATACAGTTTTAAGGAGTATGCTTTGAGAAGTAATAAGTATTTAGAAAAGTGAAGAAGTGAAGTAAGAAAAGAAGATAG
>CAMPDV010004096.1:0-36221 GCA_946699065.1 Loxodes magnus | reverse complement strand
CTATGTTTTGAGAAGTAATAAGTATTTAGAAAAGTGAAGAAGTAGAGTAAGAAAAGAAGATAGAATTTCAGTTTTAAGGAGTATGCTTTGAGAAGTATTAAGTATTTAGAAAAGTGAAGAAGTAAAGTAAGAAAAGAAGATAGAATTTCAGTTTTAAGTATTATGTTTTGAGAAGTAATAAGTATTCTGAAAAGTGAAGAAGTAAAGTAAGAAAAGAAGATAGAATTTCAGTTTTAAGTATTATGCTTTGAGAAGTATTAAGTATTTAGAAAAGTGAAGAAATAAAGTAAGAAAAGAAGATAGAATTTCAGTTTTAAGTACTATGTTTTGAGAAGTAATTAGTATTTAGAAAAGTGAAGAAATAAAGTAAGAAAAGAAGATAGAATTTCAGTTTTAAGTAGTATGCTTTGAGAAGTATTAAGTATTTAGAAAAGTGAAGAAGTAGAGTAAGAAAAGAAGATAGAATTTCAGTTTTAAGTAGTATGCTTTGAGAAGTATTAAGTATTTAGAAAAGTGAAGAAGTAAAGTAAAAAAAAAAAGATAGAATTTCAGTTTTAAGTATTATGTTTTGAGAAGTAATAAGTATTCTGAAAAGTGAAGAAATAAAGTAAGAAAAGAAGATAGAATTTCAGTTTTAAGGAGTATGTTTTGAGAAGTATTAAGTATTTAGAAAAATGAAGAAGTAAAGTAAGAAAAGAAGATAGAATTTCAATATTAAGTATTATGTTTTGAGAAGTAATTAGTATTTAGAAAAGTGAAGAAGTAAAGTAAGAAAAGAAGATAGAATTTCAGTTTTAAGGAGTATGCTTTGAGAAGTAATTAGTATTTAGAAAAGTGAAGAAATAAAGTAAGAAAAGAAGATAGAATTTCAGTTTTAAGGAGTATGCTTTGAGAAGTAATAAGTATTCTGAAAAGTGAAGAAGTAAAGTAAGAAAAGAAGATAGAATTTCAGTTTTAAGGAGTATGCTTTGAGAAGTAATAAGTATTTAGAAAAATGAAGAAGTAAAGTAAGAAAAGAAGATAGAATTTCAGTTTTAAGTATTATGTTTTGAGTAGTATTAAGTATTTAGAAAAGTGAAGAAGTAAAGTAAGAAAAGAAGATAGAATTTCAGTTTTAAGTATTATGTTTTGAGAAGTATTAAGTATTAAGAAAAGTGAAGAAGTAAAGTAAGAAAAGAAGATAGAATTTAAATATTAAGTATTATGTTTTGAGAAGTAATAAGTATTTAGAAAAGTGAAGAAGTAGAGTAAGAAAAGAAGATAGAATTTCAGTTTTAAGTATTATGTTTTGAGAAGTATTAAGTATTTAGAAAAGTGAAGAAATAAAGTAAGAAAAGAAGATAGAATTTCAGTTTTAAGTATTATGTTTTGAGAAGTATTAAGTATTTAGAAAAGTGAAGAAGTAAAGTAAGAAAAGAAGATAGAATTTCAGTTTTAAGTATTATGTTTTGAGAAGTATTAAGTATTTAGAAAAGTGAAGAAGTAGAGTAAGAAAAGAAGATAGAATTTCAGTTTTAAGGAGTATGCTTTGAGAAGTAATAAGTATTAAGAAAAGTGAAGAAGTAAAGTAAGAAAAGAAGATAGAATTTCAGTTTTAAGTATTATGCTTTGAGAAGTAATAAGTATTCTGAAAAGTGAAGAAGTAAAGTAAGAAAAGAAGATAGAATTTCAATATTAAGTATTATGTTTTCAGAAGTAATTAGTATTTAGAAAAGTGAAGAAGTAAAGTAAGAAAAGAAGATAGAATTTCAGTTTTAAGTAGTATGTTTTGAGAAGTATTAAGTATTAAGAAAAGTGAAGAAGTAAAGTAAGAAAAGAAGATAGAATTTCAATATTAAGTATTATGTTTTGAGAAGTATTAAGTATTTAGAAAAGTGAAGAAGTAAAGTAAGAAAAGAAGATAGAATTTCAATATTAAGTATTATGTTTTGAGAAGTAATAAGTATTTAGAAAAGTGAAGAAATAAAGTAAGAAAAGAAGATAGAATTTCAGTTTTAAGGAGTATGCTTTGAGAAGTATTAAGTATTTAGAAAAGTGAAGAAGTAAAGTAAGAAAAGAAGATAGAATTTCAGTTTTAAGTATTATGTTTTGAGAAGTAATAAGTATTCTGAAAAATGAAGAAGTAAAGTAAGAAAAGAAGATAGAATTTCAGTTTTAAGGAGTATGCTTTGAGAAGTAATTAGTATTTAGAAAAGTGAAGAAATAAAGTAAGAAAAGAAGATAGAATTTCAGTTTTAAGGAGTATGTTTTGAGAAGTAATTAGTATTTAGAAAAGTGAAGAAATAAAGTAAGAAAAGAAGATAGAATTTCAGTTTTAAGGAGTATGCTTTGAGAAGTATTAAGTATTTAGAAAAGTGAAGAAATAAAGTAAGAAAAGAAGATAGAATTTCAGTTTTAAGGAGTATGCTTTGAGAAGTAATAAGTTTTTGGAAAAGTGAAGAAATAAAGTAAGAAAAGAAGATAGAATTTCAGTTTTAAGGAGTATGCTTTGAGAAGTAATAAGTATTTAGAAAAGTGAAGAAATAAAGTAAGAAAAGAAGATAGAATTTCAGTTTTAAGTACTATGTTTTGAGAAGTAATAAGTATTTAGAAAAGTGAAGAAGTAGAGTAAGAAAAGAAGATAGAATTTCAGTTTTAAGGAGTATGCTTTGAGAAGTAATTAGTATTTAGAAAAGTGAAGAAATAAAGTAAGAAAAGAAGATAGAATTTCAGTTTTAAGGAGTATGCTTTGAGAAGTAATAAGTTTTTGGAAAAGTGAAGAAATAAAGTAAGAAAAGAAGATAGAATTTCAGTTTTAAGGAGTATGCTTTGAGAAGTAATAAGTATTCTGAAAAATGAAGAAGTAAAGTAAGAAAAGAAGATAGAATTTCAGTTTTAAGTATTATGTTTTGAGTAGTATTAAGTATTTAGAAAAGTGAAGAAGTAAAGTAAGAAAAGAAGATAGAATTTCAGTTTTAAGGAGTATGCTTTGAGAAGTAATAAGTATTAAGAAAAGTGAAGAAGTAAAGTAAGAAAAGAAGATAGAATTTCAATATTAAGTATTATGTTTTGAGAAGTAATTAGTATTTAGAAAAGTGAAGAAGTAAAGTAAGAAAAGAAGATAGAATTTCAGTTTTAAGTAGTATGCTTTGAGAAGTATTAAGTATTTAGAAAAGTGAAGAAGTAAAGTAAGAAAAGAAGATAGAATTTCAGTTTTAAGGAGTATGCTTTGAGAAGTAATAAGTATTCTGAAAAGTGAAGAAGTAGAGTAAGAAAAGAAGATAGAATTTCAGTTTTAAGGAGTATGTTTTGAGAAGTATTAAGTATTTAGAAAAATGAAGAAGTAAAGTAAGAAAAGAAGATAGAATTTCAGTTTTAAGGAGTATGCTTTGAGAAGTAATTAGTATTTAGAAAAGTGAAGAAATAAAGTAAGAAAAGAAGATAGAATTTCAGTTTTAAGGAGTATGCTTTGAGAAGTAATAAGTATTCTGAAAAGTGAAGAAGTAAAGTAAGAAAAGAAGATAGAATTTCAGTTTTAAGGAGTATGTTTTGAGAAGTATTAAGTATTTAGAAAAATGAAGAAGTAAAGTAAGAAAAGAAGATAGAATTTCAGTTTTAAGGAGTATGCTTTGAGAAGTAATTAGTATTTAGAAAAGTGAAGAAATAAAGTAAGAAAAGAAGATAGAATTTCAGTTTTAAGGAGTATGCTTTGAGAAGTAATAAGTATTCTGAAAAGTGAAGAAGTAAAGTAAGAAAAGAAGATAGAATTTCAGTTTTAAGGAGTATGCTTTGAGAAGTAATAAGTATTTAGAAAAATGAAGAAGTAAAGTAAGAAAAGAAGATAGAATTTCAGTTTTAAGTATTATGTTTTGAGTAGTATTAAGTATTTAGAAAAGTGAAGAAGTAAAGTAAGAAAAGAAGATAGAATTTCAGTTTTAAGTATTATGTTTTGAGAAGTAATTAGTATTTAGAAAAGTGAAGAAGTAAAGTAAGAAAGAAGATAGAATTTCAATATTAAGTATTATGTTTTGAGAAGTAATAAGTATTTAGAAAAGTGAAGAAATAAAGTAAGAAAAGAAGATAGAATTTCAATATTAAGTATTATGTTTTGAGAAGTAATTAGTATTTAGAAAAGTGAAGAAGTAGAGTAAGAAAAGAAGATAGAATTTCAGTTTTAAGGAGTATGCTTTGAGAAGTAATAAGTATTCTGAAAAGTGAAGAAATAAAGTAAGAAAAGAAGATAGAATTTCAATATTAAGTATTATGTTTTGAGAAGTAATTAGTATTTAGAAAAGTGAAGAAGTAGAGTAAGAAAAGAAGATAGAATTTCAGTTTTAAGTAGTATGCTTTGAGAAGTATTAAGTATTTAGAAAAGTGAAGAAGTAAAGTAAGAAAAGAAGATAGAATTTCAATATTAAGTATTATGTTTTGAGTAGTATTAAGTATTTAGAAAAGTGAAGAAGTAAAGTAAGAAAAGAAGATAGAATTTCAGTTTTAAGGAGTATGCTTTGAGAAGTAATAAGTATTCTGAAAAGTGAAGAAATAAAGTAAGAAAAGAAGATAGAATTTCAATATTAAGTATTATGTTTTGAGAAGTAATTAGTATTTAGAAAAGTGAAGAAGTAAAGTAAGAAAAGAAGATAGAATTTCAGTTTTAAGTAGTATGCTTTGAGAAGTATTAAGTATTTAGAAAAGTGAAGAAGTAAAGTAAGAAAAGAAGATAGAATTTCAATATTAAGTATTATGTTTTGAGTAGTATTAAGTATTTAGAAAAGTGAAGAAGTAAAGTAAGAAAAGAAGATAGAATTTCTTTTTTAAGGAGTATGCTTTGAGAAGTATTAAGTATTTAGAAAAGTGAAGAAGTAAAGTAAAAAAAGAAGATAGAATTTCAGTTTTAAGTATTATGTTTTGAGAAGTAATAAGTATTTAGAAAAGTGAAGAAGTAAAGTAAGAAAAGAAGATAGAATTTCAGTTTTAAGGAGTATGCTTTGAGAAGTATTAAGTATTTAGAAAAGTGAAGAAATAAAGTAAGAAAAGAAGATAGAATTTCAGTTTTAGGAGTATGCTTTGAGAAGTAATTAGTATTCTGAAAAGTGAAGAAGTAAAGTAAGAAAAGAAGATAGAATTTCAGTTTTAAGTATTATGTTTTGAGAAGTATTAAGTATTTAGAAAAGTGAAGAAATAAAGTAAGAAATGAAGATAGAATTTCAGTTTTAAGGAGTATGCTTTGAGAAGTATTAAGTATTTAGAAAAGTGAAGAAATAAAGTAAGAAAAGAAGATAGAATTTCAGTTTTAAGGAGTATGCTTTGAGAAGTAATAAGTATTCTGAAAAGTGAAGAAGTAAAGTAAGAAAAGAAGATAGAATTTCTTTTTTAAGGAGTATGTTTTGAGTAGTATTAAGTATTTAGAAAAGTGAAGAAGTAAAGTAAGAAAAGAAGATAGAATTTCAATATTAAGTATTATGTTTTGAGAAGTAATAAGTATTTAGAAAAGTGAAGAAGTAGAGTAAGAAAAGAAGATAGAATTTCAGTTTTAAGTATTATGCTTTGAGAAGTAATAAGTATTCTGAAAAGTGAAGAAATAAAGTAAGAAAAGAAGATAGAATTTCAGTTTTAAGTATTATGCTTTGAGAAGTATTAAGTATTTAGAAAAGTGAAGAAGTAAAGTAAGAAAAGAAGATAGAATTTCAATATTAAGTATTATGTTTTGAGTAGTATTAAGTATTTAGAAAAGTGAAGAAGTAAAGTAAGAAAAGAAGATAGAATTTCTTTTTTAAGGAGTATGCTTTGAGAAGTATTAAGTATTTAGAAAAGTGAAGAAGTAAAGTAAGAAAAGAAGATAGAATTTCAATATTAAGTATTATGTTTTGAGAAGTAATAAGTATTTAGAAAAGTGAAGAAGTAGAGTAAGAAAAGAAGATAGAATTTCAGTTTTAAGTATTATGCTTTGAGAAGTAATTAGTATTTAGAAAAGTGAAGAAGTAAAGTAAGAAAAGAAGATAGAATTTCAGTTTTAAGTAGTATGTTTTGAGAAGTATTAAGTATTTAGAAAAGTGAAGAAATAAAGTAAGAAAAGAAGATAGAATTTCAGTTTTAAGGAGTATGCTTTGAGAAGTATTAAGTATTTAGAAAAGTGAATAAGTAGATTAAGAAAAGAAGATAGAATTTCAATATTAAGTATTATGTTTTGAGAAGTAATAAGTATTCTGAAAAGTGAAGAAGTAGAGTAAGAAAAGAAGATAGAATTTCAGTTTTAAGGAGTATGCTTTGAGAAGTATTAAGTATTTAGAAAAGTGAAGAAGTAAAGTAAGAAAAGAAGAAAGAATTTCAACATTAAGTATTATGCTTTGAGAAGTATTAAGTATTTAGAAAAGTGAATAAGTAGATTAAGAAAAGAAGATAGAATTTCAGTTTTAAGTATTATGTTTTGAGAAGTAATAAGTATTCTGAAAAGTGAAGAAGTAAAGTAAGAAAAGAAGATAGAATTTCAGTTTTAAGTATTATGCTTTGAGAAGTATTAAGTATTTAGAAAAGTGAAGAAGTAAAGTAAGAAAAGAAGATAGAATTTCAATATTAAGTATTATGTTTTGAGAAGTAATTAGTATTTAGAAAAGTGAAGAAATAAAGTAAGAAAAGAAGATAGAATTTCAGTTTTAAGGAGTATGCTTTGAGAAGTATTAAGTATTTGAAAAGTGAATAAGTAGATTAAGAAAAGAAGATAGAATTTCAGTTTTAAGGAGTATGCTTTGAGAAGTAATAAGTATTCTGAAAAGTGAAGAAGTAGAGTAAGAAAAGAAGATAGAATTTCAGTTTTAAGGAGTATGCTTTGAGAAGTATTAAGTATTTAGAAAAGTGAAGAAGTAAAGTAAGAAAAGAAGAAAGAATTTCAACATTAAGTATTATGCTTTGAGAAGTATTAAGTATTTAGAAAAGTGAAGAAATAAAGTAAGAAAAGAAGATAGAATTTCAGTTTTAAGGAGTATGTTTTGAGAAGTAATTAGTATTTAGAAAAGTGAAGAAGTAGAGTAAGAAAAGAAGATAGAATTTCAGTTTTAAGGAGTATGCTTTGAGAAGTATTAAGTATTTAGAAAAGTGAAGAAGTAAAGTAAGAAAAGAAGATAGAATTTCAGTTTTAAGGAGTATGCTTTGAGAAGTATTAAGTATTTAGAAAAGTGAAGAAATAAAGTAAGAAAAGAAGATGGAATTTCAATATTAAGTATTATGTTTTGAGAAGTATTAAGTATTTAGAAAAGTGAATAAGTAGATTAAGAAAAGAAGATAGAATTTCAGTTTTAAGTATTATGCTTTGAGAAGTATTAAGTATTTAGAAAAGTGAAGAAGTAGAGTAAGAAAAGAAGATAGAATTTCAGTTTTAAGTATTATGTTTTGAGAAGTATTAAGTATTTAGAAAAGTGAAGAAATAAAGTAAGAAATGAAGATAGAATTTCAATATTAAGTATTATGTTTTGAGAAGTAATAAGTATTTAGAAAAGTGAATAAGTAGAGTAAGAAAAGAAGATAGAATTTCAGTTTTAAGGAGTATGCTTTGAGAAGTAATAAGTATTCTGAAAAGTGAAGAAATAAAGTAAGAAAAGAAGATAGAATTTCAGTTTTAAGTATTATGTTTTGAGAAGTAATAAGTATTCTGAAAAGTGAAGAAGTAAAGTAAGAAAAGAAGATAGAATTTCAGTTTTAAGTATTATGTTTTGAGAAGTAATTAGTATTTAGAAAAGTGAAGAAATAAAGTAAGAAAAGAAGATAGAATTTCAGTTTTAAGGAGTATGCTTTGAGAAGTATTAAGTATTTGAAAAGTGAATAAGTAGATTAAGAAAAGAAGATAGAATTTCAGTTTTAAGTATTATGTTTTGAGAAGTATTAAGTATTTAGAAAAGTGAAGAAGTAGAGTAAGAAAAGAAGATAGAATTTCAATATTAAGTATTATGTTTTGAGAAGTAATAAGTATTCTGAAAAGTGAAGAAATAAAGTAAGAAAAGAAGATAGAATTTCAGTTTTAAGTATTATGTTTTGAGAAGTAATTAGTATTTAGAAAAGTGAAGAAGTAAAGTAAGAAAAGAAGATAGAATTTCAATATTAAGTATTATGTTTTGAGAAGTAATAAGTATTTAGAAAAGTGAAGAAATAAAGTAAGAAAAGAAGATAGAATTTCAATATTAAGTATTATGTTTTGAGAAGTAATTAGTATTTAGAAAAGTGAAGAAGTAGAGTAAGAAAAGAAGATAGAATTTCAGTTTTAAGGAGTATGCTTTGAGAAGTAATTAGTATTTAGAAAAGTGAAGAAGTAAAGTAAGAAAAGAAGAAAGAATTTCAACATTAAGTATTATGCTTTGAGAAGTAATTAGTATTTAGAAAAGTGAAGAAGTAAAGTAAGAAAAGAAGATAGAATTTCAATATTAAGTATTATGTTTTGAGAAGTAATAAGTATTTAGAAAAGTGAAGAAATAAAGTAAGAAAAGAAGATAGAATTTCAATATTAAGTATTATGTTTTGAGAAGTAATTAGTATTTAGAAAAGTGAAGAAGTAGAGTAAGAAAAGAAGATAGAATTTCAGTTTTAAGGAGTATGCTTTGAGAAGTAATAAGTATTCTGAAAAGTGAAGAAGTAAAGTAAGAAAAGAAGATAGAATTTCAGTTTTAAGGAGTATGCTTTGAGAAGTAATAAGTATTCTGAAAAGTGAAGAAGTAAAGTAAGAAAAGAAGATAGAATTTCAGTTTTAAGGAGTATGCTTTGAGAAGTATTAAGTATTCTGAAAAGTGAAGAAGTAAAGTAAGAAAAGAAGATAGAATTTCAGTTTTAAGTATTATGTTTTGAGAAGTAATTAGTATTTAGAAAAGTGAAGAAGTAGAGTAAGAAAAGAAGATAGAATTTCAATATTAAGTATTATGTTTTGAGAAGTAATAAGTATTCTGAAAAGTGAAGAAGTAGAGTAAGAAAAGAAGATAGAATTTCAATATTAAGTATTATGTTTTGAGAAGTAATAAGTATTAAGAAAAGTGAAGAAGTAAAGTAAGAAAAGAAGATAGAATTTCAATATTAAGTATTATGTTTTGAGAAGTAATTAGTATTTAGAAAAGTGAAGAAGTAAAGTAAGAAAAGAAGATAGAATTTCAGTTTTAAGTAGTATGCTTTGAGAAGTATTAAGTATTTAGAAAAGTGAAGAAGTAAAGTAAAAAAAGAAGATAGAATTTCAGTTTTAAGTATTATGTTTTGAGAAGTAATAAGTATTTAGAAAAGTGAAGAAGTAAAGTAAGAAAAGAAGATAGAATTTCAGTTTTAAGGAGTATGCTTTGAGAAGTATTAAGTATTTAGAAAAGTGAAGAAATAAAGTAAGAAAAGAAGAAAGAATTTCAACATTAAGTATTATGCTTTGAGAAGTAATAAGTATTCTGAAAAGTGAAGAAATAAAGTAAGAAAAGAAGAAAGAATTTCAACATTAAGTATTATGCTTTGAGAAGTATTAAGTATTTAGAAAAGTGAAGAAATAAAGTAAGAAAAGAAGATAGAATTTCAGTTTTAAGTATTATGCTTTGAGAAGTAGCAAGTATTCTGAAAAGTGAAGAAGTAAAGTAAGAAAAGAAGATAGAATTTCAGTTTTAAGTATTATGTTTTGAGAAGTAATAAGTATTTAGAAAAGTGAAGAAGTAAAGTAAGAAAAGAAGATAGAATTTCAGTTTTAAGGAGTATGCTTTGAGAAGTATTAAGTATTTAGAAAAGTTAAGAAGTAGAGTAAGAAAAGAAGATAGAATTTCAGTTTTAAGGAGTATGCTTTGAGAAGTATTAAGTATTTAGAAAAGTGAAGAAGTAGAGTAAGAAAAGAAGATAGAATTTCTTTTTTAAGGAGTATGTTTTGAGTAGTATTAAGTATTTAGAAAAGTGAAGAAGTAAAGTAAGAAAAGAAGATAGAATTTCAATATTAAGTATTATGTTTTGAGAAGTAATAAGTATTTAGAAAAGTGAAGAAGTAGAGTAAGAAAAGAAGATAGAATTTCAATATTAAGTATTATGTTTTGAGAAGTATTAAGTATTTAGAAAAGTGAAGAAGTAGAGTAAGAAAAGAAGATAGAATTTCAATATTAAGTATTATGTTTTGAGAAGTAATAAGTATTCTGAAAAGTGAAGAAATAAAGTAAGAAAAGAAGATAGAATTTCAGTTTTAAGGAGTATGTTTTGAGTAGTATTAAGTATTTAGAAAAGTGAAGAAGTAAAGTAAGAAAAGAAGATAGAATTTCAATATTAAGTATTATGTTTTGAGAAGTAATAAGTATTTAGAAAAGTGAAGAAGTAGAGTAAGAAAAGAAGATAGAATTTCAATATTAAGTATTATGTTTTGAGAAGTATTAAGTATTTAGAAAAGTGAAGAAGTAGAGTAAGAAAAGAAGATAGAATTTCAATATTAAGTATTATGTTTTGAGTAGTATTAAGTATTTAGAAAAGTGAAGAAGTAAAGTAAGAAAAGAAGATAGAATTTCTTTTTTAAGGAGTATGTTTTGAGTAGTATTAAGTATTTAGAAAAGTGAAGAAGTAAAGTAAGAAAAGAAGATAGAATTTCAATATTAAGTATTATGTTTTGAGAAGTAATAAGTATTCTGAAAAGTGAAGAAATAAAGTAAGAAAAGAAGATAGAATTTCAGTTTTAAGGAGTATGCTTTGAGAAGTAATAAGTATTTAGAAAAGTGAAGAAGTAAAGTAAAAAAAGAAGATAGAATTTCAGTTTTAAGTATAGTGTTTTGAGAAGTAATAAGTATTTAGAAAAGTGAAGAAGTAAAGTAAGAAAAGAAGATAGAATTTCAGTTTTAAGGAGTATGCTTTGAGAAGTATTAAGTATTTAGAAAAGTGAAGAAATAAAGTAAGAAAAGAAGAAAGAATTTCAACATTAAGTATTATGCTTTGAGAAGTAATAAGTATTCTGAAAAGTGAAGAAATAAAGTAAGAAAAGAAGAAAGAATTTCAACATTAAGTATTATGCTTTGAGAAGTATTAAGTATTTAGAAAAGTGAAGAAATAAAGTAAGAAAAGAAGATAGAATTTCAGTTTTAAGTATTATGCTTTGAGAAGTAATAAGTATTCTGAAAAGTGAAGAAGTAAAGTAAGAAAAGAAGATAGAATTTCAGTTTTAAGTATTATGTTTTGAGAAGTAATTAGTATTTAGAAAAGTGAAGAAGTAAAGTAAGAAAAGAAGATAGAATTTCAATATTAAGTATTATGTTTTGAGAAGTAATAAGTATTCTGAAAAGTGAAAAAGTAAAGTAAGAAAAGAAGATAGAATTTCAATATTAAGTATTATGTTTTGAGAAGTAATAAGTATTAAGAAAAGTGAAGAAGTAAAGTAAGAAAAGAAGATAGAATTTCAGTTTTAAGGAGTATGCTTTGAGAAGTAATAAGTATTAAGAAAAGTGAAGAAGTAAAGTAAGAAAAGAAGATAGAATTTCAGTTTTAAGGAGTATGCTTTGAGAAGTATTAAGTATTTAGAAAAGTGAATAAGTAGATTAAGAAAAGAAGATAGAATTTCAGTTTTAAGTATTATGTTTTGAGAAGTATTAAGTATTTAGAAAAGTGAAGAAGTAAAGTAAGAAAAGAAGATAGAATTTCAATATTAAGTATTATGTTTTGAGAAGTAATTAGTATTTAGAAAAGTGAATAAGTAGATTAAGAAAAGAAGATAGAATTTCAGTTTTAAGGAGTATGCTTTGAGAAGTATTAAGTATTTAGAAAAGTGAAGAAATAAAGTAAGAAAAGAAGATAGAATTTCAGTTTTAAGGAGTATGCTTTGAGAAGTATTAAGTATTTAGAAAAGTGAATAAGTAGATTAAGAAAAGAAGATAGAATTTCAATATTAAGTATTATGTTTTGAGAAGTAATTAGTATTTAGAAAAGTGAAGAAATAAAGTAAGAAAAGAAGATAGAATTTCAGTTTTAAGGAGTATGCTTTGAGAAGTATTAAGTATTTGAAAAGTGAATAAGTAGATTAAGAAAAGAAGATAGAATTTCAGTTTTAAGGAGTATGCTTTGAGAAGTAATAAGTATTCTGAAAAGTGAAGAAGTAGAGTAAGAAAAGAAGATAGAATTTCAGTTTTAAGGAGTATGCTTTGAGAAGTATTAAGTATTTAGAAAAGTGAAGAAGTAAAGTAAGAAAAGAAGAAAGAATTTCAACATTAAGTATTATGCTTTGAGAAGTATTAAGTATTTAGAAAAGTGAAGAAATAAAGTAAGAAAAGAAGATAGAATTTCAGTTTTAAGGAGTATGTTTTGAGAAGTAATTAGTATTTAGAAAAGTGAAGAAGTAGAGTAAGAAAAGAAGATAGAATTTCAGTTTTAAGGAGTATGCTTTGAGAAGTATTAAGTATTTAGAAAAGTGAAGAAGTAAAGTAAGAAAAGAAGATAGAATTTCAGTTTTAAGGAGTATGCTTTGAGAAGTATTAAGTATTTAGAAAAGTGAAGAAATAAAGTAAGAAAAGAAGATGGAATTTCAATATTAAGTATTATGTTTTGAGAAGTATTAAGTATTTAGAAAAGTGAATAAGTAGATTAAGAAAAGAAGATAGAATTTCAGTTTTAAGTATTATGCTTTGAGAAGTATTAAGTATTTAGAAAAGTGAAGAAGTAGAGTAAGAAAAGAAGATAGAATTTCAGTTTTAAGTATTATGTTTTGAGAAGTATTAAGTATTTAGAAAAGTGAAGAAATAAAGTAAGAAATGAAGATAGAATTTCAATATTAAGTATTATGTTTTGAGAAGTAATAAGTATTTAGAAAAGTGAATAAGTAGAGTAAGAAAAGAAGATAGAATTTCAGTTTTAAGGAGTATGCTTTGAGAAGTAATAAGTATTCTGAAAAGTGAAGAAATAAAGTAAGAAAAGAAGATAGAATTTCAGTTTTAAGTATTATGTTTTGAGAAGTAATAAGTATTCTGAAAAGTGAAGAAGTAAAGTAAGAAAAGAAGATAGAATTTCAGTTTTAAGTATTATGTTTTGAGAAGTAATTAGTATTTAGAAAAGTGAAGAAATAAAGTAAGAAAAGAAGATAGAATTTCAGTTTTAAGGAGTATGCTTTGAGAAGTATTAAGTATTTGAAAAGTGAATAAGTAGATTAAGAAAAGAAGATAGAATTTCAGTTTTAAGTATTATGTTTTGAGAAGTATTAAGTATTTAGAAAAGTGAAGAAGTAGAGTAAGAAAAGAAGATAGAATTTCAATATTAAGTATTATGTTTTGAGAAGTAATAAGTATTCTGAAAAGTGAAGAAATAAAGTAAGAAAAGAAGATAGAATTTCAGTTTTAAGTATTATGTTTTGAGAAGTAATTAGTATTTAGAAAAGTGAAGAAGTAAAGTAAGAAAAGAAGATAGAATTTCAATATTAAGTATTATGTTTTGAGAAGTAATAAGTATTTAGAAAAGTGAAGAAATAAAGTAAGAAAAGAAGATAGAATTTCAATATTAAGTATTATGTTTTGAGAAGTAATTAGTATTTAGAAAAGTGAAGAAGTAGAGTAAGAAAAGAAGATAGAATTTCAGTTTTAAGGAGTATGCTTTGAGAAGTAATTAGTATTTAGAAAAGTGAAGAAGTAAAGTAAGAAAAGAAGAAAGAATTTCAACATTAAGTATTATGCTTTGAGAAGTAATTAGTATTTAGAAAAGTGAAGAAGTAAAGTAAGAAAAGAAGATAGAATTTCAATATTAAGTATTATGTTTTGAGAAGTAATAAGTATTTAGAAAAGTGAAGAAATAAAGTAAGAAAAGAAGATAGAATTTCAATATTAAGTATTATGTTTTGAGAAGTAATTAGTATTTAGAAAAGTGAAGAAGTAGAGTAAGAAAAGAAGATAGAATTTCAGTTTTAAGGAGTATGCTTTGAGAAGTAATAAGTATTCTGAAAAGTGAAGAAGTAAAGTAAGAAAAGAAGATAGAATTTCAGTTTTAAGGAGTATGCTTTGAGAAGTAATAAGTATTCTGAAAAGTGAAGAAGTAAAGTAAGAAAAGAAGATAGAATTTCAGTTTTAAGGAGTATGCTTTGAGAAGTATTAAGTATTCTGAAAAGTGAAGAAGTAAAGTAAGAAAAGAAGATAGAATTTCAGTTTTAAGTATTATGTTTTGAGAAGTAATTAGTATTTAGAAAAGTGAAGAAGTAGAGTAAGAAAAGAAGATAGAATTTCAATATTAAGTATTATGTTTTGAGAAGTAATAAGTATTCTGAAAAGTGAAGAAGTAGAGTAAGAAAAGAAGATAGAATTTCAATATTAAGTATTATGTTTTGAGAAGTAATAAGTATTAAGAAAAGTGAAGAAGTAAAGTAAGAAAAGAAGATAGAATTTCAATATTAAGTATTATGTTTTGAGAAGTAATTAGTATTTAGAAAAGTGAAGAAGTAAAGTAAGAAAAGAAGATAGAATTTCAGTTTTAAGTAGTATGCTTTGAGAAGTATTAAGTATTTAGAAAAGTGAAGAAGTAAAGTAAAAAAAGAAGATAGAATTTCAGTTTTAAGTATTATGTTTTGAGAAGTAATAAGTATTTAGAAAAGTGAAGAAGTAAAGTAAGAAAAGAAGATAGAATTTCAGTTTTAAGGAGTATGCTTTGAGAAGTATTAAGTATTTAGAAAAGTGAAGAAATAAAGTAAGAAAAGAAGAAAGAATTTCAACATTAAGTATTATGCTTTGAGAAGTAATAAGTATTCTGAAAAGTGAAGAAATAAAGTAAGAAAAGAAGAAAGAATTTCAACATTAAGTATTATGCTTTGAGAAGTATTAAGTATTTAGAAAAGTGAAGAAATAAAGTAAGAAAAGAAGATAGAATTTCAGTTTTAAGTATTATGCTTTGAGAAGTAGCAAGTATTCTGAAAAGTGAAGAAGTAAAGTAAGAAAAGAAGATAGAATTTCAGTTTTAAGTATTATGTTTTGAGAAGTAATAAGTATTTAGAAAAGTGAAGAAGTAAAGTAAGAAAAGAAGATAGAATTTCAGTTTTAAGGAGTATGCTTTGAGAAGTATTAAGTATTTAGAAAAGTTAAGAAGTAGAGTAAGAAAAGAAGATAGAATTTCAGTTTTAAGGAGTATGCTTTGAGAAGTATTAAGTATTTAGAAAAGTGAAGAAGTAGAGTAAGAAAAGAAGATAGAATTTCTTTTTTAAGGAGTATGTTTTGAGTAGTATTAAGTATTTAGAAAAGTGAAGAAGTAAAGTAAGAAAAGAAGATAGAATTTCAATATTAAGTATTATGTTTTGAGAAGTAATAAGTATTTAGAAAAGTGAAGAAGTAGAGTAAGAAAAGAAGATAGAATTTCAATATTAAGTATTATGTTTTGAGAAGTATTAAGTATTTAGAAAAGTGAAGAAGTAGAGTAAGAAAAGAAGATAGAATTTCAATATTAAGTATTATGTTTTGAGAAGTAATAAGTATTCTGAAAAGTGAAGAAATAAAGTAAGAAAAGAAGATAGAATTTCAGTTTTAAGGAGTATGTTTTGAGTAGTATTAAGTATTTAGAAAAGTGAAGAAGTAAAGTAAGAAAAGAAGATAGAATTTCAATATTAAGTATTATGTTTTGAGAAGTAATAAGTATTTAGAAAAGTGAAGAAGTAGAGTAAGAAAAGAAGATAGAATTTCAATATTAAGTATTATGTTTTGAGAAGTATTAAGTATTTAGAAAAGTGAAGAAGTAGAGTAAGAAAAGAAGATAGAATTTCAATATTAAGTATTATGTTTTGAGTAGTATTAAGTATTTAGAAAAGTGAAGAAGTAAAGTAAGAAAAGAAGATAGAATTTCTTTTTTAAGGAGTATGTTTTGAGTAGTATTAAGTATTTAGAAAAGTGAAGAAGTAAAGTAAGAAAAGAAGATAGAATTTCAATATTAAGTATTATGTTTTGAGAAGTAATAAGTATTCTGAAAAGTGAAGAAATAAAGTAAGAAAAGAAGATAGAATTTCAGTTTTAAGGAGTATGCTTTGAGAAGTAATAAGTATTTAGAAAAGTGAAGAAGTAAAGTAAAAAAAGAAGATAGAATTTCAGTTTTAAGTATAGTGTTTTGAGAAGTAATAAGTATTTAGAAAAGTGAAGAAGTAAAGTAAGAAAAGAAGATAGAATTTCAGTTTTAAGGAGTATGCTTTGAGAAGTATTAAGTATTTAGAAAAGTGAAGAAATAAAGTAAGAAAAGAAGAAAGAATTTCAACATTAAGTATTATGCTTTGAGAAGTAATAAGTATTCTGAAAAGTGAAGAAATAAAGTAAGAAAAGAAGAAAGAATTTCAACATTAAGTATTATGCTTTGAGAAGTATTAAGTATTTAGAAAAGTGAAGAAATAAAGTAAGAAAAGAAGATAGAATTTCAGTTTTAAGTATTATGCTTTGAGAAGTAATAAGTATTCTGAAAAGTGAAGAAGTAAAGTAAGAAAAGAAGATAGAATTTCAGTTTTAAGTATTATGTTTTGAGAAGTAATTAGTATTTAGAAAAGTGAAGAAGTAGAGTAAGAAAAGAAGATAGAATTTCAATATTAAGTATTATGTTTTGAGAAGTAATAAGTATTCTGAAAAGTGAAAAAGTAAAGTAAGAAAAGAAGATAGAATTTCAATATTAAGTATTATGTTTTGAGAAGTAATAAGTATTAAGAAAAGTGAAGAAGTAAAGTAAGAAAAGAAGATAGAATTTCAGTTTTAAGGAGTATGCTTTGAGAAGTAATAAGTATTAAGAAAAGTGAAGAAGTAAAGTAAGAAAAGAAGATAGAATTTCAGTTTTAAGGAGTATGCTTTGAGAAGTATTAAGTATTTAGAAAAGTGAATAAGTAGATTAAGAAAAGAAGATAGAATTTCAGTTTTAAGTATTATGTTTTGAGAAGTATTAAGTATTTAGAAAAGTGAAGAAGTAAAGTAAGAAAAGAAGATAGAATTTCAATATTAAGTATTATGTTTTGAGAAGTAATTAGTATTCTGAAAAGTGAAGAAATAAAGTAAGAAAAGAAGATAGAATTTCAGTTTTAAGGAGTATGCTTTGAGAAGTATTAAGTATTTAGAAAAGTGAAGAAATAAAGTAAGAAAAGAAGATAGAATTTCAGTTTTAAGGAGTATGCTTTGAGAAGTATTAAGTATTTAGAAAAGTGAATAAGTAGATTAAGAAAAGAAGATAGAATTTCAATATTAAGTATTATGTTTTGAGAAGTAATTAGTATTCTGAAAAGTGAAGAAATAAAGTAAGAAAAGAAGATAGAATTTCAGTTTTAAGGAGTATGCTTTGAGAAGTATTAAGTATTTAGAAAAGTGAAGAAGTAGATTAAGAAAAGAAGATAGAATTTCAGTTTTAAGTATTATGTTTTGAGAAGTATTAAGTATTTAGAAAAGTGAAGAAGTAGAGTAAGAAAAGAAGATAGAATTTCAATATTAAGTATTATGTTTTGAGAAGTAATTAGTATTCTGAAAAGTGAAGAAGTAAAGTAAGAAAAGAAGATAGAATTTCAGTTTTAAGGAGTATGCTTTGAGAAGTATTAAGTATTTAGAAAAGTGAAGAAATAAAGTAAGAAAAGAAGATAGAATTTCAATATTAAGTATTATGTTTTGAGAAGTAATAAGTATTAAGAAAAGTGAAGAAATAAAGTAAGAAAAGAAGATAGAATTTCAATATTAAGGAGTATGTTTTGAGAAGTAATAAGTATTCTGAAAAGTGAAGAAGTAAAGTAAGAAAAGAAGATAGAATTTCAGTTTTAAGGAGTATGTTTTGAGAAGTAATTAGTATTTAGAAAAGTGAAGAAGTAGAGTAAGAAAAGAAGATAGAATTTCAGTTTTAAGTATTATGTTTTGAGAAGTAATAAGTATTCTGAAAAGTGAAGAAATAAAGTAAGAAAAGAAGATAGAATTTCAGTTTTAAGGAGTATGCTTTGAGAAGTATTAAGTATTTAGAAAAGTGAAGAAGTAGAGTAAGAAAAGAAGATAGAATTTCAGTTTTAAGTATTATGTTTTGAGAAGTATTAAGTATTTAGAAAAGTGAAGAAGTAGAGTAAGAAAAGAAGATAGAATTTCAGTTTTAAGGAGTATGCTTTGAGAAGTATTAAGTATTTAGAAAAGTGAAGAAGTAAAGTAAGAAAAGAAGATAGAATTTCAATATTAAGTATAGTGTTTTGAGAAGTAATAAGTATTTAGAAAAGTGAAGAAGTAAAGTAAGAAAAGAAGATAGAATTTCAGTTTTAAGGAGTATGCTTTGAGAAGTATTAAGTATTTAGAAAAGTGAAGAAATAAAGTAAGAAAAGAAGAAAGAATTTCAACATTAAGTATTATGTTTTGAGAAGTATTAAGTATTTAGAAAAGTGAAGAAGTAGAGTAAGAAAAGAAGATAGAATTTCAATATTAAGTATTATGTTTTGAGAAGTAATAAGTATTCTGAAAAGTGAAGAAGTAAAGTAAGAAAAGAAGATAGAATTTCAGTTTTAAGTATTATGTTTTGAGAAGTAATAAGTATTCTGAAAAGTGAAGAAGTAAAGTAAGAAAAGAAGATAGAATTTCAATATTAAGTATTATGTTTTGAGAAGTAATAAGTATTTAGAAAAGTGAAGAAGTAGAGTAAGAAAAGAAGATAGAATTTCAGTTTTAAGTATTATGTTTTGAGAAGTATTAAGTATTTAGAAAAGTGAATAAGTAGATTAAGAAAAGAAGATAGAATTTCAGTTTTAAGGAGTATGCTTTGAGAAGTATTAAGTATTTAGAAAAGTGAAGAAGTAGAGTAAGAAAAGAAGATAGAATTTCAGTTTTAAGTATTATGTTTTGAGAAGTAATAAGTATTCTGAAAAGTGAAGAAATAAAGTAAGAAAAGAAGATAGAATTTCAGTTTTAAGTATTATGTTTTGAGAAGTAATAAGTATTCTGAAAAGTGAAGAAATAAAGTAAGAAAAGAAGATAGAATTTCAGTTTTAAGGAGTATGTTTTGAGAAGTATTAAGTATTTAGAAAAGTGAATAAGTAGATTAAGAAAAGAAGATAGAATTTCAGTTTTAAGTATTATGTTTTGAGAAGTAATAAGTATTCTGAAAAGTGAAGAAGTAAAGTAAGAAAAGAAGATAGAATTTCAGTTTTAAGTATTATGTTTTGAGTAGTATTAAGTATTTAGAAAAGTGAAGAAATAAAGTAAGAAAAGAAGATAGAATTTCAACATTAAGTATTATGCTTTGAGAAGTAATAAGTATTCTGAAAAGTGAAGAAGTAGAGTAAGAAAAGAAGATAGAATTTCAGTTTTAAGGAGTATGCTTTGAGAAGTATTAAGTATTTAGAAAAGTGAATAAGTAGATTAAGAAAAGAAGATAGAATTTCAGTTTTAAGGAGTATGCTTTGAGTAGTATTAAGTATTTAGAAAAGTGAAGAAGTAAAGTAAGAAAAGAAGATAGAATTTCAGTTTTAAGTATTATGTTTTGAGTAGTATTAAGTATTTAGAAAAGTGAAGAAATAAAGTAAGAAAAGAAGATAGAATTTCAGTTTTAAGTATTATGTTTTGAGAAGTATTAAGTATTTAGAAAAGTGAAGAAGTAGAGTAAGAAAAGAAGATAGAATTTCAGTTTTAAGGAGTATGCTTTGAGAAGTATTAAGTATTTAGAAAAGTGAAGAAGTAGAGTAAGAAAAGAAGATAGAATTTCAATATTAAGTATTATGTTTTGAGAAGTAATAAGTATTCTGAAAAGTGAAGAAGTAGAGTAAGAAAAGAAGATAGAATTTCAGTTTTAAGTATTATGTTTTGAGAAGTATTAAGTATTTAGAAAAGTGAAGAAGTAGAGTAAGAAAAGAAGATAGAATTTCAATATTAAGTATTATGTTTTGAGAAGTAATAAGTATTCTGAAAAGTGAAGAAGTAGAGTAAGAAAAGAAGATAGAATTTCAATATTAAGTATTATGTTTTGAGAAGTAATAAGTATTAAGAAAAGTGAAGAAGTAAAGTAAGAAAAGAAGATAGAATTTCAATATTAAGTATTATGCTTTGAGAAGTAATAAGTATTCTGAAAAGTGAAGAAGTAAAGTAAGAAAAGAAGATAGAATTTCAGTTTTAAGGAGTATGCTTTGAGAAGTAATAAGTATTAAGAAAAGTGAAGAAGTAAAGTAAGAAAAGAAGATAGAATTTCAGTTTTAAGGAGTATGCTTTGAGAAGTAATAAGTATTCTGAAAAGTGAAGAAGTAAAGTAAGAAAAGAAGATAGAATTTCAGTTTTAAGTATTATGTTTTGAGAAGTAATAAGTATTCTGAAAAGTGAAGATGTAAAGTAAGAAAAGAAGATAGAATTTCAGTTTTAAGTATTATGTTTTGAGTAGTATTAAGTATTTAGAAAAGTGAAGAAATAAAGTAAGAAAAGAAGAAAGAATTTCAACATTAAGTATTATGCTTTGAGAAGTATTAAGTATTCTGAAAAGTGAAGAAATAAAGTAAGAAAAGAAGATAGAATTTCAATATTAAGTATTATGTTTTGAGAAGTAATAAGTATTAAGAAAAGTGAAGAAATAAAGTAAGAAAAGAAGATAGAATTTCAATATTAAGGAGTATGTTTTGAGAAGTAATAAGTATTCTGAAAAGTGAAGAAGTAAAGTAAGAAAAGAAGATAGAATTTCAGTTTTAAGGAGTATGTTTTGAGAAGTAATTAGTATTTAGAAAAGTGAAGAAGTAGAGTAAGAAAAGAAGATAGAATTTCAGTTTTAAGGAGTATGTTTTGAGAAGTATTAAGTATTTAGAAAAGTGAAGAAGTAAAGTAAGAAAAGAAGATAGAATTTCAATATTAAGTATTATGTTTTGAGAAGTAATAAGTATTTAGAAAAGTGAAGAAGTAGAGTAAGAAAAGAAGATAGAATTTCAGTTTTAAGGAGTATGCTTTGAGAAGTATTAAGTATTTAGAAAAGTGAAGAAATAAAGTAAGAAAAGAAGATAGAATTTCAGTTTTAAGGAGTATGCTTTGAGAAGTATTAAGTATTTAGAAAAGTGAAGAAATAGAGTAAGAAAAGAAGATAGAATTTCAGTTTTAAGTATTATGTTTTGAGAAGTAATAAGTATTTAGAAAAGTGAAGAAGTAGAGTAAGAAAAGAAGATAGAATTTCTTTTTTAAGGAGTATGTTTTGAGTAGTATTAAGTATTTAGAAAAGTGAAGAAGTAAAGTAAGAAAAGAAGATAGAATTTCAGTTTTAAGTATTATGTTTTGAGTAGTATTAAGTATTTAGAAAAGTGAAGAAATAAAGTAAGAAAAGAAGATAGAATTTCAACATTAAGTATTATGCTTTGAGAAGTAATAAGTATTCTGAAAAGTGAAGAAATAAAGTAAGAAAAGAAGATAGAATTTCAGTTTTAAGGAGTATGCTTTGAGAAGTATTAAGTATTTAGAAAAGTGAAGAAGTAGAGTAAGAAAAGAAGATAGAATTTCAGTTTTAAGTATTATGCTTTGAGAAGTAATAAGTATTCTGAAAAGTGAAGAAGTAAAGTAAGAAAAGAAGATAGAATTTCAGTTTTAAGGAGTATGCTTTGAGAAGTAATAAGTATTAAGAAAAGTGAAGAAGTAAAGTAAGAAAAGAAGATAGAATTTCAGTTTTAAGTATTATGTTTTGAGTAGTATTAAGTATTTAGAAAAGTGAAGAAGTAAAGTAAGAAAAGAAGATAGAATTTCAGTTTTAAGTATTATGTTTTGAGAAGTAATAAGTATTCTGAAAAGTGAAGAAGTAAAGTAAGAAAAGAAGATAGAATTTCAGTTTTAAGTATTATGTTTTGAGAAGTATTAAGTATTTAGAAAAGTGAAGAAGTAGAGTAAGAAAAGAAGATAGAATTTCAGTTTTAAGGAGTATGCTTTGAGAAGTATTAAGTATTTAGAAAAGTGAAGAAATAAAGTAAGAAAAGAAGATAGAATTTCAATATTAAGTATTATGTTTTGAGAAGTAATTAGTATTTAGAAAAGTGAAGAAGTAAAGTAAGAAAAGAAGATAGAATTTCAGTTTTAAGGAGTATGCTTTGAGAAGTATTAAGTATTTAGAAAAGTGAAGAAATAAAGTAAGAAAAGAAGATAGAATTTCAGTTTTAAGTATTATGCTTTGAGAAGTAATAAGTATTCTGAAAAGTGAAGAAATAAAGTAAGAAAAGAAGAAAGAATTTCAGTTTTAAGGAGTATGCTTTGAGAAGTATTAAGTATTTAGAAAAGTTAAGAAGTAGAGTAAGAAAAGAAGATAGAATTTCAGTTTTAAGGAGTATGCTTTGAGAAGTATTAAGTATTTAGAAAAGTGAAGAAATAAAGTAAGAAAAGAAGAAAGAATTTCAACATTAAGTATTATGCTTTGAGAAGTAATAAGTATTCTGAAAAGTGAAGAAATAAAGTAAGAAAAGAAGAAAGAATTTCAACATTAAGTATTATGCTTTGAGAAGTATTAAGTATTTAGAAAAGTGAAGAAATAAAGTAAGAAAAGAAGATAGAATTTCAGTTTTAAGTATTATGCTTTGAGAAGTAGCAAGTATTCTGAAAAGTGAAGAAGTAAAGTAAGAAAAGAAGATAGAATTTCAGTTTTAAGTATTATGTTTTGAGAAGTAATAAGTATTTAGAAAAGTGAAGAAGTAAAGTAAGAAAAGAAGATAGAATTTCAGTTTTAAGGAGTATGCTTTGAGAAGTATTAAGTATTTAGAAAAGTGAAGAAGTAGAGTAAGAAAAGAAGATAGAATTTCAGTTTTAAGTATTATGTTTTGAGAAGTATTAAGTATTTAGAAAAGTGAAGAAGTAGAGTAAGAAAAGAAGATAGAATTTCTTTTTTAAGGAGTATGTTTTGAGTAGTATTAAGTATTTAGAAAAGTGAAGAAGTAAAGTAAGAAAAGAAGATAGAATTTCAATATTAAGTATTATGTTTTGAGAAGTAATAAGTATTTAGAAAAGTGAAGAAGTAGAGTAAGAAAAGAAGATAGAATTTCAATATTAAGTATTATGTTTTGAGAAGTATTAAGTATTTAGAAAAGTGAAGAAGTAGAGTAAGAAAAGAAGATAGAATTTCAATATTAAGTATTATGTTTTGAGAAGTAATAAGTATTCTGAAAAGTGAAGAAATAAAGTAAGAAAAGAAGATAGAATTTCAGTTTTAAGGAGTATGCTTTGAGAAGTAATAAGTATTAAGAAAAGTGAAGAAGTAAAGTAAGAAAAGAAGATAGAATTTCAATATTAAGTATTATGTTTTGAGAAGTAATTAGTATTTAGAAAAGTGAAGAAGTAAAGTAAGAAAAGAAGATAGAATTTCAGTTTTAAGTATTATGCTTTGAGAAGTAATAAGTATTCTGAAAAGTGAAGAAGTAAAGTAAGAAAAGAAGATAGAATTTCAGTTTTAAGTATTATGTTTTGAGAAGCAATTAGTATTTAGAAAAGTGAAGAAGTAGAGTAAGAAAAGAAGATAGAATTTCAATATTAAGTATTATGTTTTGAGAAGTAATTAGTATTTAGAAAAGTGAAGAAGTAAAGTAAGAAAAGAAGATAGAATTTCAGTTTTAAGTAGTATGCTTTGAGAAGTATTAAGTATTTAGAAAAGTGAAGAAGTAAAGTAAAAAAAGAAGATAGAATTTCAGTTTTAAGTATTATGTTTTGAGAAGTAATAAGTATTTAGAAAAGTGAAGAAGTAAAGTAAGAAAAGAAGATAGAATTTCAGTTTTAAGGAGTATGCTTTGAGAAGTATTAAGTATTTAGAAAAGTGAAGAAATAAAGTAAGAAAAGAAGAAAGAATTTCAACATTAAGTATTATGCTTTGAGAAGTAATAAGTATTCTGAAAAGTGAAGAAATAAAGTAAGAAAAGAAGAAAGAATTTCAACATTAAGTATTATGCTTTGAGAAGTATTAAGTATTTAGAAAAGTGAAGAAATAAAGTAAGAAAAGAAGATAGAATTTCAGTTTTAAGGAGTATGCTTTGAGAAGTATTAAGCATTTAGAAAAGTTAAGAAGTAGAGTAAGAAAAGAAGATAGAATTTCAGTTTTAAGGAGTATGCTTTGAGAAGTATTAAGTATTTAGAAAAGTGAAGAAGTAGAGTAAGAAAAGAAGATAGAATTTCTTTTTTAAGGAGTATGTTTTGAGTAGTATTAAGTATTTAGAAAAGTGAAGAAGTAAAGTAAGAAAAGAAGATAGAATTTCAATATTAAGTATTATGTTTTGAGAAGTAATAAGTATTTAGAAAAGTGAAGAAGTAGAGTAAGAAAAGAAGATAGAATTTCTTTTTTAAGGAGTATGTTTTGAGTAGTATTAAGTATTTAGAAAAGTGAAGAAGTAAAGTAAGAAAAGAAGATAGAATTTCAATATTAAGTATTATGTTTTGAGAAGTAATAAGTATTCTGAAAAGTGAAGAAATAAAGTAAGAAAAGAAGATAGAATTTCAGTTTTAAGGAGTATGCTTTGAGAAGTAATAAGTATTTAGAAAAGTGAAGAAGTAAAGTAAAAAAAGAAGATAGAATTTCAGTTTTAAGTATAGTGTTTTGAGAAGTAATAAGTATTTAGAAAAGTGAAGAAGTAAAGTAAGAAAAGAAGATAGAATTTCAGTTTTAAGGAGTATGCTTTGAGAAGTATTAAGTATTTAGAAAAGTGAAGAAATAAAGTAAGAAAAGAAGAAAGAATTTCAACATTAAGTATTATGCTTTGAGAAGTAATAAGTATTCTGAAAAGTGAAGAAATAAAGTAAGAAAAGAAGAAAGAATTTCAACATTAAGTATTATGCTTTGAGAAGTATTAAGTATTTAGAAAAGTGAAGAAATAAAGTAAGAAAAGAAGATAGAATTTCAGTTTTAAGTATTATGCTTTGAGAAGTAATAAGTATTCTGAAAAGTGAAGAAGTAAAGTAAGAAAAGAAGATAGAATTTCAGTTTTAAGTATTATGTTTTGAGAAGTAATTAGTATTCTGAAAAGTGAAGAAGTAAAGTAAGAAAAGAAGATAGAATTTCAGTTTTAAGTATTATGTTTTGAGAAGTATTAAGTATTTAGAAAAGTGAAGAAGTAGAGTAAGAAAAGAAGATAGAATTTCAGTTTTAAGGAGTATGTTTTGAGAAGTATTAAGTATTTAGAAAAGTGAAGAAGTAAAGTAAGAAAAGAAGATAGAATTTCAATATTAAGTATTATGTTTTGAGAAGTAATAAGTATTTAGAAAAGTGAAGAAGTAGAGTAAGAAAAGAAGATAGAATTTCAGTTTTAAGTATTATGTTTTGAGAAGTATTAAGTATTTAGAAAAGTGAAGAAGTAGAGTAAGAAAAGAAGATAGAATTTCAGTTTTAAGGAGTATGTTTTGAGAAGTATTAAGTATTTAGAAAAGTGAAGAAGTAAAGTAAGAAAAGAAGATAGAATTTCAATATTAAGTATTATGTTTTGAGAAGTAATTAGTATTCTGAAAAGTGAAGAAATAAAGTAAGAAAAGAAGATAGAATTTCAGTTTTAAGGAGTATGCTTTGAGAAGTATTAAGTATTTAGAAAAGTGAAGAAATAAAGTAAGAAAAGAAGATAGAATTTCAGTTTTAAGGAGTATGCTTTGAGAAGTATTAAGTATTTAGAAAAGTGAATAAGTAGATTAAGAAAAGAAGATAGAATTTCAATATTAAGTATTATGTTTTGAGAAGTAATTAGTATTCTGAAAAGTGAAGAAATAAAGTAAGAAAAGAAGATAGAATTTCAGTTTTAAGGAGTATGCTTTGAGAAGTATTAAGTATTTAGAAAAGTGAAGAAGTAGATTAAGAAAAGAAGATAGAATTTCAGTTTTAAGTATTATGTTTTGAGAAGTATTAAGTATTTAGAAAAGTGAAGAAGTAGAGTAAGAAAAGAAGATAGAATTTCAATATTAAGTATTATGTTTTGAGAAGTAATTAGTATTCTGAAAAGTGAAGAAATAAAGTAAGAAAAGAAGATAGAATTTCAGTTTTAAGGAGTATGCTTTGAGAAGTATTAAGTATTTAGAAAAGTGAATAAGTAGATTAAGAAAAGAAGATAGAATTTCAGTTTTAAGTATTATGTTTTGAGAAGTATTAAGTATTTAGAAAAGTGAAGAAGTAGAGTAAGAAAAGAAGATAGAATTTCAATATTAAGTATTATGTTTTGAGAAGTAATAAGTATTCTGAAAAGTGAAGAAATAAAGTAAGAAAAGAAGATAGAATTTCAGTTTTAAGGAGTATGTTTTGAGAAGTATTAAGTATTTAGAAAAGTGAAGAAGTAGAGTAAGAAAAGAAGATAGAATTTCAGTTTTAAGGAGTATGTTTTGAGAAGTATTAAGTATTTAGAAAAGTGAAGAAGTAAAGTAAGAAAAGAAGATAGAATTTCAATATTAAGTATTATGTTTTGAGAAGTAATAAGTATTTAGAAAAGTGAAGAAGTAGAGTAAGAAAAGAAGATAGAATTTCAGTTTTAAGTATTATGTTTTGAGAAGTATTAAGTATTTAGAAAAGTGAAGAAGTAGAGTAAGAAAAGAAGATAGAATTTCAGTTTTAAGGAGTATGCTTTGAGAAGTATTAAGTATTTAGAAAAGTGAATAAGTAGATTAAGAAAAGAAGATAGAATTTCAATATTAAGTATTATGTTTTGAGAAGTAATAAGTATTCTGAAAAGTGAAGAAATAAAGTAAGAAAAGAAGATAGAATTTCAGTTTTAAGGAGTATGCTTTGAGAAGTATTAAGTATTTAGAAAAGTGAAGAAGTAGAGTAAGAAAAGAAGATAGAATTTCAGTTTTAAGTATTATGTTTTGAGAAGTATTAAGTATTTAGAAAAGTGAAGAAGTAGAGTAAGAAAAGAAGATAGAATTTCAATATTAAGTATTATGTTTTGAGAAGTATTAAGTATTTAGAAAAGTGAAGAAGTAGAGTAAGAAAAGAAGATAGAATTTCAGTTTTAAGGAGTATGTTTTGAGAAGTAATAAGTATTCTGAAAAGTGAAGAAGTAAAGTAAGAAAAGAAGATAGAATTTCAATATTAAGTATTATGTTTTGAGAAGTAATTAGTATTTAGAAAAGTGAAGAAATAAAGTAAGAAAAGAAGATAGAATTTCAGTTTTAAGGAGTATGCTTTGAGAAGTATTAAGTATTTAGAAAAGTGAAGAAGTAGAGTAAGAAAAGAAGATAGAATTTCAGTTTTAAGTATTATGTTTTGAGAAGTAATAAGTATTCTGAAAAGTGAAGAAATAAAGTAAGAAAAGAAGATAGAATTTCAGTTTTAAGTATTATGTTTTGAGAAGTAATAAGTATTCTGAAAAGTGAAGAAATAAAGTAAGAAAAGAAGATAGAATTTCAGTTTTAAGGAGTATGTTTTGAGAAGTAATAAGTATTCTGAAAAGTGAAGAAATAAAGTAAGAAAAGAAGATAGAATTTCAGTTTTAAGTATTATGTTTTGAGAAGTAATAAGTATTCTGAAAAGTGAAGAAGTAAAGTAAGAAAAGAAGATAGAATTTCAGTTTTAAGTATTATGTTTTGAGTAGTATTAAGTATTTAGAAAAGTGAAGAAATAAAGTAAGAAAAGAAGATAGAATTTCAACATTAAGTATTATGCTTTGAGAAGTAATAAGTATTCTGAAAAGTGAAGAAATAAAGTAAGAAAAGAAGATAGAATTTCAGTTTTAAGGAGTATGCTTTGAGAAGTATTAAGTATTCTGAAAAGTGAAGAAATAAAGTAAGAAAAGAAGATAGAATTTCAGTTTTAAGGAGTATGCTTTGAGTAGTATTAAGTATTTAGAAAAGTGAAGAAGTAAAGTAAGAAAAGAAGATAGAATTTCAGTTTTAAGTATTATGTTTTGAGTAGTATTAAGTATTTAGAAAAGTGAAGAAATAAAGTAAGAAAAGAAGATAGAATTTCAGTTTTAAGTATTATGTTTTGAGAAGTATTAAGTATTTAGAAAAGTGAAGAAGTAGAGTAAGAAAAGAAGAAAGAATTTCAACATTAAGTATTATGCTTTGAGAAGTAATAAGTATTCTGAAAAGTGAAGAAATAAAGTAAGAAAAGAAGAAAGAATTTCAACATTAAGTATTATGCTTTGAGAAGTATTAAGTATTTAGAAAAGTGAAGAAGTAGAGTAAGAAAAGAAGATAGAATTTCAGTTTTAAGTATTATGTTTTGAGAAGTAATAAGTATTTAGAAAAGTGAAGAAGTAGAGTAAGAAAAGAAGATAGAATTTCAGTTTTAAGTATTATGTTTTGAGAAGTAATAAGTATTTAGAAAAGTGAAGAAGTAGAGTAAGAAAAGAAGATAGAATTTCAATATTAAGTATTATGTTTTGAGAAGTAATAAGTATTAAGAAAAGTGAAGAAGTAAAGTAAGAAAAGAAGATAGAATTTCAATATTAAGTATTATGCTTTGAGAAGTAATAAGTATTCTGAAAAGTGAAGAAGTAAAGTAAGAAAAGAAGATAGAATTTCAGTTTTAAGGAGTATGCTTTGAGAAGTAATAAGTATTAAGAAAAGTGAAGAAGTAAAGTAAGAAAAGAAGATAGAATTTCAGTTTTAAGGAGTATGCTTTGAGAAGTAATAAGTATTCTGAAAAGTGAAGAAGTAAAGTAAGAAAAGAAGATAGAATTTCAGTTTTAAGTATTATGTTTTGAGAAGTAATAAGTATTCTGAAAAGTGAAGATGTAAAGTAAGAAAAGAAGATAGAATTTCAGTTTTAAGTATTATGTTTTGAGTAGTATTAAGTATTTAGAAAAGTGAAGAAATAAAGTAAGAAAAGAAGATAGAATTTCAACATTAAGTATTATGCTTTGAGAAGTAATAAGTATTCTGAAAAGTGAAGAAGTAGAGTAAGAAAAGAAGATAGAATTTCAGTTTTAAGGAGTATGCTTTGAGAAGTATTAAGTATTTAGAAAAGTGAAGAAGTAGAGTAAGAAAAGAAGATAGAATTTCAATATTAAGTATTATGTTTTGAGAAGTAATTAGTATTTAGAAAAGTGAAGAAGTAAAGTAAGAAAAGAAGATAGAATTTCAGTTTTAAGGAGTATGTTTTGAGAAGTAATTAGTATTTAGAAAAGTGAAGAAGTAGAGTAAGAAAAGAAGATAGAATTTCAGTTTTAAGGAGTATGTTTTGAGAAGTATTAAGTATTTAGAAAAGTGAAGAAGTAAAGTAAGAAAAGAAGATAGAATTTCAATATTAAGTATTATGTTTTGAGAAGTAATAAGTATTTAGAAAAGTGAAGAAGTAGAGTAAGAAAAGAAGATAGAATTTCAGTTTTAAGGAGTATGCTTTGAGAAGTATTAAGTATTTAGAAAAGTGAAGAAATAAAGTAAGAAAAGAAGATAGAATTTCAGTTTTAAGGAGTATGCTTTGAGAAGTATTAAGTATTTAGAAAAGTGAAGAAGTAGAGTAAGAAAAGAAGATAGAATTTCAGTTTTAAGTATTATGTTTTGAGAAGTAATAAGTATTTAGAAAAGTGAAGAAGTAGAGTAAGAAAAGAAGATAGAATTTCTTTTTTAAGGAGTATGTTTTGAGTAGTATTAAGTATTTAGAAAAGTGAAGAAGTAAAGTAAGAAAAGAAGATAGAATTTCAGTTTTAAGTATTATGTTTTGAGTAGTATTAAGTATTTAGAAAAGTGAAGAAATAAAGTAAGAAAAGAAGATAGAATTTCAACATTAAGTATTATGCTTTGAGAAGTAATAAGTATTCTGAAAAGTGAAGAAATAAAGTAAGAAAAGAAGATAGAATTTCAGTTTTAAGGAGTATGCTTTGAGAAGTATTAAGTATTTAGAAAAGTGAAGAAGTAGAGTAAGAAAAGAAGATAGAATTTCAGTTTTAAGTATTATGCTTTGAGAAGTAATAAGTATTCTGAAAAGTGAAGAAGTAAAGTAAGAAAAGAAGATAGAATTTCAGTTTTAAGGAGTATGCTTTGAGAAGTAATAAGTATTAAGAAAAGTGAAGAAGTAAAGTAAGAAAAGAAGATAGAATTTCAGTTTTAAGTATTATGTTTTGAGAAGTAATAAGTATTCTGAAAAGTGAAGAAGTAAAGTAAGAAAAGAAGATAGAATTTCAGTTTTAAGTATTATGTTTTGAGAAGTAATAAGTATTCTGAAAAGTGAAGAAGTAAAGTAAGAAAAGAAGATAGAATTTCAGTTTTAAGTATTATGTTTTGAGAAGTATTAAGTATTTAGAAAAGTGAAGAAGTAGAGTAAGAAAAGAAGATAGAATTTCAGTTTTAAGGAGTATGCTTTGAGAAGTATTAAGTATTTAGAAAAGTGAAGAAATAAAGTAAGAAAAGAAGATAGAATTTCAATATTAAGTATTATGTTTTGAGAAGTAATTAGTATTTAGAAAAGTGAAGAAGTAAAGTAAGAAAAGAAGATAGAATTTCAGTTTTAAGGAGTATGCTTTGAGAAGTATTAAGTATTTAGAAAAGTGAAGAAATAAAGTAAGAAATGAAGATAGAATTTCAATATTAAGTATTATGCTTTGAGAAGTAATAAGTATTCTGAAAAGTGAAGAAGTAAAGTAAGAAAAGAAGATAGAATTTCTTTTTTAAGGAGTATGTTTTGAGAAGTATTAAGTATTCTGAAAAATGAAGAAGTAAAGTAAGAAAAGAAGATAGAATTTCAGTTTTAAGGAGTATGCTTTGAGAAGTAATTAGTATTTAGAAAAGTGAAGAAATAAAGTAAGAAAAGAAGAAAGAATTTCAACATTAAGTATTATGCTTTGAGAAGTAATAAGTATTCTGAAAAGTGAAGAAATAAAGTAAGAAAAGAAGAAAGAATTTCAACATTAAGTATTATGCTTTGAGAAGTATTAAGTATTTAGAAAAGTGAAGAAATAAAGTAAGAAAAGAAGATAGAATTTCAGTTTTAAGTATTATGTTTTGAGAAGTAATAAGTATTCTGAAAAGTGAAGATGTAAAGTAAGAAAAGAAGATAGAATTTCAGTTTTAAGTATTATGTTTTGAGTAGTATTAAGTATTTAGAAAAGTGAAGAAATAAAGTAAGAAAAGAAGATAGAATTTCAATATTAAGTATTATGTTTTGAGAAGTAATAAGTATTCTGAAAAGTGAAGAAGTAAAGTAAGAAAAGAAGATAGAATTTCAGTTTTAAGTATTATGTTTTGAGTAGTATTAAGTATTTAGAAAAGTGAAGAAATAAAGTAAGAAAAGAAGAAAGAATTTCAATATTCAGTATTATGTTTTGTGAAGTAATTAGTATTTAGAAAAGTGAAGAAATAAAGTAAGAAAAGAAGATAGAATTTCAGTTTTAAGTATTATGTTTTGAGAAGTAATAAGTATTCTGAAAAGTGAAGAAGTAAAGTAAGAAAAGAAGATAGAATTTCAGTTTTAAGTATTATGTTTTGAGTAGTATTAAGTATTTAGAAAAGTGAAGAAATAAAGTAAGAAAAGAAGAAAGAATTTCAATATTAAGTATTATGTTTTGTGAAGTAATTAGTATTTAGAAAAGTGAAGAAATAAAGTAAGAAAAGAAGATAGAATTTCAGTTTTAAGTATTATGCTTTGAGAAGTATTAAGTATTCTGAAAAGTGAAGAAATAAAGTAAGAAAAGAAGATAGAATTTCAATATTAAGTATTATGTTTTGTGAAGTAATTAGTATTTAGAAAAGTGAAGAAATAAAGTAAGAAAAGAAGATAGAATTTCAGTTTTAAGGAGTATGCTTTGAGAAGTATTAAGTATTTAGAAAAGTGAAGAAGTAGAGTAAGAAAAGAAGATAGAATTTCAATATTAAGTATTATGTTTTGAGAAGTAATAAGTATTCTGAAAAGTGAAGAAATAAAGTAAGAAAAGAAGATAGAATTTCAGTTTTAAGGAGTATGTTTTGAGAAGTAATAAGTATTCTGAAAAGTGAAGAAGTAAAGTAAGAAAAGAAGATAGAATTTCAGTTTTAAGTATTATGTTTTGAGAAGTAATAAGTATTTAGAAAAGTGAAGAAGTAAAGTAAGAAAAGAAGATAGAATTTCAGTTTTAAGTATTATGTTTTGAGTAGTATTAAGTATTTAGAAAAGTGAAGAAATAAAGTAAGAAAAGAAGAAAGAATTTCAACATTAAGTATTATGCTTTGAGAAGTATTAAGTATTTAGAAAAGTGAAGAAATAAAGTAAGAAAAGAAGATAGAATTTCAATATTAAGTATTATGTTTTGAGAAGTAATAAGTATTCTGAAAAAAAGAAATAAAGTAAGAAAAGAAGATAGAATTTCAGTTTTAAGGAGTATGCTTTGAGAAGTAATAAGTATTCTGAAAAGTGAAGAAGTAAAGTAAGAAAAGAAGATAGAATTTCAGTTTTAAGTATTATGTTTTGAGAAGTAATAAGTATTCTGAAAAGTGAAGAAGTAAAGTAAGAAAAGAAGATAGAATTTCAGTTTTAAGTATTATGCTTTGAGAAGTAATAAGTATTCTGAAAAGTGAAGAAGTAAAGTAAGAAAAGAAGATAGAATTTCAGTTTTAAGGAGTATGCTTTGAGAAGTATTAAGTATTAAGAAAAGTGAAGAAGTAAAGTAAGAAAAGAAGATAGAATTTCAATATTAAGGAGTATGCTTTGAGAAGTAATTAGTATTTAGAAAAGTGAAGAAATAAAGTAAGAAAAGAAGATAGAATTTCAACATTAAGTATTATGCTTTGAGAAGTAATAAGTATTCTGAAAAGTGAAGAAATAAAGTAAGAAAAGAAGATAGAATTTCAGTTTTAAGGAGTATGCTTTGAGAAGTATTAAGTATTTAGAAAAGTGAATAAGTAGAGTAAGAAAAGAAGATAGAATTTCAGTTTTAAGTATTATGCTTTGAGAACTAATAAGTATTCTGAAAAGTGAAGAAATAAAGTAAGAAAAGAAGATAGAATTTCAGTTTTAAGTATTATGTTTTGAGAAGTAATAAGTATTCTGAAAAGTGAAGAAGTAAAGTAAGAAAAGAAGATAGAATTTCAGTTTTAAGTATTATGCTTTGAGAAGTAATAAGTATTCTGAAAAGTGAAGAAGTAAAGTAAGAAAAGAAGATAGAATTTCAATATTAAGTATTATGTTTTGAGAAGTAATTAGTATTTAGAAAAGTGAAGAAATAAAGTAAGAAAAGAAGATAGAATTTCAATATTAAGTATTATGTTTTGAGAAGTAATAAGTATTCTGAAAAAAAGAAATAAAGTAAGAAAAGAAGATAGAATTTCAGTTTTAAGGAGTATGCTTTGAGAAGTAATAAGTATTCTGAAAAGTGAAGAAGTAAAGTAAGAAAAGAAGATAGAATTTCAGTTTTAAGGAGTATGCTTTGAGAAGTATTAAGTATTTAGAAAAGTGAAGAAATAAAGTAAGAAAAGAAGAAAGAATTTCAACATTAAGTATTATGCTTTGAGAAGTATTAAGTATTTAGAAAAGTGAAGAAATAAAGTAAGAAAAGAAGATAGAATTTCAATATTAAGTATTATGTTTTGAGAAGTATTAAGCATTTAGAAAAGTTAAGAAGTAGAGTAAGAAAAGAAGATAGAATTTCAGTTTTAAGGAGTATGCTTTGAGAAGTATTAAGTATTTAGAAAAGTGAAGAAGTAGAGTAAGAAAAGAAGATAGAATTTCTTTTTTAAGGAGTATGCTTTGAGAAGTAATAAGTATTCTGAAAAGTGAAGAAATAAAGTAAGAAAAGAAGATAGAATTTCAGTTTTAAGTATTATGCTTTGAGAAGTAATAAGTATTTAGAAAAGTGAAGAAGTAAAGTAAGAAAAGAAGATAGAATTTCAGTTTTAAGTATTATGCTTTGAGAAGTAATTAGTATTTAGAAAAGTGAAGAAATAAAGTAAGAAAAGAAGATAGAATTTCAACATTAAGTATTATGCTTTGAGAAGTAATAAGTATTCTGAAAAGTGAAGAAATAAAGTAAGAAAAGAAGATAGAATTTCAGTTTTAAGGAGTATGCTTTGAGAAGTATTAAGTATTTAGAAAAGTGAAGAAATAAAGTAAGAAAAGAAGATAGAATTTCAGTTTTAAGGAGTATGCTTTGAGAAGTATTAAGCATTTAGAAAAGTTAAGAAGTAGAGTAAGAAAAGAAGATAGAATTTCAGTTTTAAGGAGTATGCTTTGAGAAGTATTAAGCATTTAGAAAAGTTAAGAAGTAGAGTAAGAAAAGAAGATAGAATTTCAGTTTTAAGTATTATGCTTTGAGAAGTAATAAGTATTCTGAAAAGTGAAGAAGTAAAGTAAGAAAAGAAGATAGAATTTCAATATTAAGTATTATGTTTTGAGAAGTAATTAGTATTTAGAAAAGTGAAGAAATAAAGTAAGAAAAGAAGATAGAATTTCAATATTAAGTATTATGTTTTGAGAAGTAATAAGTATTCTGAAAAAAAGAAATAAAGTAAGAAAAGAAGATAGAATTTCAGTTTTAAGGAGTATGCTTTGAGAAGTAATAAGTATTCTGAAAAGTGAAGAAGTAAAGTAAGAAAAGAAGATAGAATTTCAGTTTTAAGGAGTATGCTTTGAGAAGTATTAAGTATTTAGAAAAGTGAAGAAATAAAGTAAGAAAAGAAGATAGAATTTCAGTTTTAAGGAGTATGTTTTGAGAAGTAATAAGTATTCTGAAAAGTGAAGAAGTAAAGTAAGAAAAGAAGATAGAATTTCAGTTTTAAGTATTATGTTTTGAGAAGTAATAAGTATTCTGAAAAGTGAAGAAGTAAAGTAAGAAAAGAAGATAGAATTTCAGTTTTAAGTATTATGTTTTGAGTAGTATTAAGTATTTAGAAAAGTGAAGAAATAAAGTAAGAAAAGAAGATAGAATTTCAGTTTTAAGGAGTATGCTTTGAGAAGTATTAAGTATTTAGAAAAGTGAAGAAATAAAGTAAGAAAAGAAGATAGAATTTCAATATTAAGTATTATGTTTTGAGAAGTAATTAGTATTTAGAAAAGTGAAGAAGCAGAGTAAGAAAAGAAGATAGAATTTCAATATTAAGTATTATGTTTTGAGAAGTAATAAGTATTAAGAAAAGTGAAGAAGTAAAGTAAGAAAAGAAGATAGAATTTCAGTTTTAAGGAGTATGCTTTGAGAAGTATTAAGTATTTAGAAAAGTGAAGAAGTAGAGTAAGAAAAGAAGATAGAATTTCAGTTTTAAGGAGTATGCTTTGAGAAGTATTAAGTATTTAGAAAAGTGAAGAAGTAGAGTAAGAAAAGAAGATAGAATTTCAGTTTTAAGTATTATGTTTTGAGAAGTAATAAGTATTCTGAAAAGTGAAGAAGTAAAGTAAGAAAAGAAGATAGAATTTCAGTTTTAAGTATTATGCTTTGAGAAGTAATAAGTATTCTGAAAAGTGAAGAAGTAAAGTAAGAAAAGAAGATAGAATTTCAGTTTTAAGTATTATGCTTTGAGAAGTATTAAGTATTCTGAAAAGTGAAGAAGTAAAGTAAGAAAAGAAGATAGAATTTCAGTTTTAAGTATTATGTTTTGAGAAGTAATAAGTATTCTGAAAAGTGAAGAAGTAAAGTAAGAAAAGAAGAAAGAATTTCAACATTAAGTATTATGCTTTGAGAAGTATTAAGTATTTAGAAAAGTGAAGAAATAAAGTAAGAAAAGAAGATAGAATTTCAGTTTTAAGGAGTATGCTTTGAGAAGTATTAATCATTTAGAAAAGTTAAGAAGTAGAGTAAGAAAAGAAGATAGAATTTCAGTTTTAAGGAGTATGCTTTGAGAAGTATTAATCATTTAGAAAAGTTAAGAAGTAGAGTAAGAAAAGAAGATAGAATTTCAGTTTTAAGGAGTATGCTTTGAGAAGTATTAAGTATTTAGAAAAGTGAAGAAGTAGAGTAAGAAAAGAAGATAGAATTTCAGTTTTAAGTATTATGTTTTGAGAAGTAATAAGTATTCTGAAAAGTGAAGAAGTAAAGTAAGAAAAGAAGATAGAATTTCAGTTTTAAGTATTATGCTTTGAGAAGTAATAAGTATTCTGAAAAGTGAAGAAGTAAAGTAAGAAAAGAAGATAGAATTTCAGTTTTAAGTATTATGCTTTGAGAAGTAATAAGTATTCTGAAAAGTGAAGAAATAAAGTAAGAAAAGAAGAAAGAATTTCAACATTAAGTATTATGCTTTGAGAAGTATTAAGTATTTAGAAAAGTGAAGAAATAAAGTAAGAAAAGAAGATAGAATTTCAATATTAAGTATTATGTTTTGAGAAGTAATAAGTATTTAGAAAAGTGAAGAAATAAAGTAAGAAAAGAAGATAGAATTTCAGTTTTAAGTATTATGTTTTGAGAAGTAATTAGTATTTAGAAAAGTGAAGAAGTAGAGTAAGAAAAGAAGATAGAATTTCAGTTTTAAGGAGTATGCTTTGAGAAGTATTAAGCATTTAGAAAAGTTAAGAAGTAGAGTAAGAAAAGAAGATAGAATTTCAGT